>CAKAOI010034382.1:11085-27354 GCA_916701655.1 Sebastiscus albofasciatus | reverse complement strand
ACCCCCCAGGCTAATTCTGAGCTCACACCAGCACATCGCAAACTTAGCAATTATCCCATCAACCTTTTTACAGTCAGCTGTGCGATGAGTGGAAGGAGGTGAAGCCGGAAATGCAGAAGCAGCTGGAGGGGCTTCACATGCGAGATGTACAGTCAAGCATGTGACACATCAGTCAACCTGGTCAGGAGGAAGATGCTCGAGAAGACAAGACCCTTTAGCAGCAAAAGCCAAGAGGCAACCTCCCCCCACCCACATGACTCACTCATCCCACACATCCAGCGGGTGAATTATATGTCGGGCACTTCCAAGCTGGCAGCTGAGCCGATCTTCTGGAGGTCGTAAACCATATGACGATGAGGGTCAGGGGTGGGAAAAGCCTGTCTGGTCTTGTGGACTATAATGCTGCCCCCCATCTCTCACTGACCTGTTGTCTGCTGGTGTTGTCGGTGATGATTAAGAGGGGGAGGAGAATGGTGATCAGTGAAACAGGGTGTTGATGACTTTTGCTTTCATTTAGTATTTAGTATTATCAGCTTGCCATCTGTGTCAGTTAGAGTGATTGCCATCCATTTGATAACCTTGCAACTGATATGAGAGAATAAACTAGTTTCATTTGGCTAATGCAGGAAACTACTGCAAATTATTATGAGCGTAAAATTTGTTATTTGCCTGTTTTTCACCAACAAAGAGTGGTTGTACCATGTCAGTGACTTTTCGATTTGATTCCTGGTGGTTTCATTTGTCCTATCTGGTTCAGGAGTTATGAAAATCTGCGTTTTTCACCACTCGTGTGGACATCAATCCAAGATAGCCATCAAACGAACCCCATGGGCCATACTTGTTGACCTCGGCAACATGAAAAAATCTTAACTAAACACCATTAGGGTCCTAAAAACACACAAAAAATGCCACGCAGATACAAGGGAACCTATTTCTCCTGCTAAACTAATTGTGCAATTGAATTGAATTTAGATGACACTTGCACATATTAAGATTGAATCCTGCAAATACTTGATGGCACCGTTTAAATGGCCAGAACTAAGTGGTCATGAGGTCGTCACTCATGTTGAAATTTTGCACAATTTATCATGTATAAAGTCAGGATATATAGGTACTCTTCAAAAATCTAAGTGATTGTCTATCACCATTTGATCCAGATGTAGATTTCAGATGCAAATTAAAAACTTCTACATATCTCCTATTTTTCATTGTTTGCTGACTGCGTCGTAGTTTCATAAACTGTTTTTATATTCTGAGCCGATTTATCGACAACATCTACCTCTTTTCAGTCTCCTCATCGCGTCATTCCCATGTGTTATTTGTTGCATTCGTCGTGTTAGTGATGCGGCCGTGTGGCAGTCAAACATATCAAGCAGCTGTAGCCATTTTAAAGCCGTCATGCTCATGTTGTGATTGCTGGCAGTATTATCACAGCGAGGCATGTCACTCCAGCTTAGGTGGCTCGCAGGGAGCCCAGGTCGCTGTGTAGCTGGACGGCCTCATCCCTGACTCATTCCTCTGCTGAGTGCACAGCAAGGTTATGTTCATCCAGCAGGCAAACACACTGTGGAGGAACGACCGCTGCCAGGCTGCATCACAGCAGCTCCGCTCCTGTTTGGATGAACACAGTTTATGCTCTCTATGCTCTCTCTCTCTCTCCTTCGCCTCACAACAGAGTTGTTTTCACATCACAATGAGGCTGTCAGCAAGGCCGCGGTCACCTCACTCTCAACTTTCCTCTCTGTAAATGAGAACCCTCATCGCTAGTTTGATTCTGAATTACGTACCAAGCAGTAGATCTTCATAGCAGGTGCAAAAGAAATTGGAAACAAAAGAAAGCTATTGCACTTCAATAGCTTTCATTCTAACATACAAGTATTGTGGACTTGTGCTGTCTGTCACGTTAATGAGTATTAATGATTCAAAGGATTTTAATTGACTGACCCGTTCAGCTCAATTCATCACTTTCAGTGCTTGAAGTTAAATTGAAGTTTCAACTCTTTCAAACACTTTCACTTCTAATGACATTTTAACTCAGTGCTCACAATTAAACTGACACTTCAACTTCTTTCTCGGCCAAGTCACGACAAGAATTTATGACTCAGTCGTCTAATCTGACATAGTGCCATCACAACCAGCAAAAATGTTGTGTAGTCTGAACCAGGCATTAAAATGACACTTCAACTTGTTTCAGTCTCTCAATCCATCATTTTGGCTCCATTCAATAGTCGTATTTCGGTTGCCACTTCAACTCCTTTCGATATTTCAAATGTAATTTTGTGATTTTTCTTTGCGTTTCCTAGTTTAATTAATGAGTCTTTTTTATTTTCACCTGGTTGTTGCTGATTTCATGAACAATGGATCCCCCGAGCCTTCATCTTGTGTGATTGTTTACGATGCCTTGACTTTGGCCTCGAGCTAAAACTCGAAAGCTGTTAAAATGCAGCGTGTCATTTCCCTGTTTTTATACTCCACGTTCCATAAAATACGATTTAAATGCAAAATAAATCCTCTTTTCTTAAAGTGGCACCATGCTGCTTTTGACATTAGGTGATTCTTGTTCCTAACAGCCAGGGGACAGATAGTTCAGCTGTTTAGTCAAGACCACAGACGGAGACGGGTGAAAGGAAAAGAAAAAGAGCTTCACGTAAACCAGAAGATGGATTAGTTTCACACATGGTGGCTGCAAAAAATACAAAAACTTCAATTTTAACAGTAAATTATCCCATTTGATACTGAATTCCACTTTCATTCAAATTACTTTCACCTCTCAGCTTGACTGTGACTAAGTTCTGGCGCCCGATAGCTCATTTACACCCAGCCCATTATTCAACCAATTGTTCTCTTGTTTTTCCGATGTTAAACAAGTTAATTTGTCTACACAGGAGATGAAATGACTCTGTATTTTGTACTCATTAGCTGTATTGTTCATTAAATTCCCAGACCTAATGTCAGGGTAGAATTTTTCTTGCCAGTGCAAAACAAATGCATTCATTTATACAGTACAGTGGCTGACTTCTTTGATTAATAGTTGTAATAATAGTTTCGTATATATACTAATTGAAACACGTTCGACAGGTCGTCACATTACTTAAAGGATAAATTCGGTATTTTTCAACCTGGACCATATTTTCCCATGTTTTTGTGTCTAAGTGATTGATGGGGACAACAATTTCTGAAACAAACTGAGCCAGTATTGAGGGAGAACGCTGCAGCTGGCAGCCACTAAACGGGCTCTAATGTAATCATTTGGGGCAACCTGGTACCGTTACGTCCTCTAAAACGTTTGTTTTTGTCACTGACAGGCTCAGATTGTTATTATAAGTGTCTGTTAACATTATGGAAAGAACCCTACAGAGAAATACAACCTTTTTCTTACCTTTCGCTTGATACGGTCTGTTTGTCAATGCGTCATGTGACTTGTTGCTGGAAGACAATGGTGGAAACGTGAGTGAGAATGGAGAGGCAACAGAGTTTGTTGTGTTGGAGTACAGAAAGCATAGCTTAGTGTTATCTAAAAGATTTCCCATGTCATGGATGAATATTTCATATAATGTGGATGTGAGGTGAGGTTTCAGAACGAGACTTCTCAGAGAGAGACACACAATACGAAACAGACGGGATCAAGTGAAAGGTAAGAAAACGTTTAATTACTCTGTAGGGCCCTTTCCATAATGTTGTCGGACACTTATAATAACAATGTGAGCCTGTCCGTGGTAAAAACAAGCACTTTTAGGGCGTTTTCACATCAGGGACTCGGGCCCAGATCCGAGTACACTTAACCCCAAAGTCCAGTTCGTTTGATTAGTGTGAACGCTCCATACCGTATCACTTGAAAAGGTGGTCTGGAGTACGGTTCGCAGCAGGTGTAAAAGCCAATTGTACCGAAATGGAAGTGTACTGCTATTTAATGCAAGTGAGTAGTTGTGAAAGGGCAGGCTTTTTTCAACGTCGCCAGTCATCCGAAATCTGTCACAGTATGCGCCGATCTCATCCTCTGAACTGCACGGCCATGGGTGATAAAGCAGGAAGGCAGGCGAGAGGTTCCTTATAATATAGGCAATAGTAGGCGACGGGGTCGGGCGATGCTTATTATTTTATTTTTCTAATTTAATGGTCTGCCTCTGAAGAACGATAGTTGCTCAGCTGCTCAGCGGGCAGAGAGACAGCAGGGAAAACAGTGTAGAGCCGGCATATTTTCACATCAAACTCCGTGACGACGACGGTTTTGGTGACTTTTATTTTGTTTCTTTCAAGTTTGAATGAAGTGTTTTACGATGCTCTGCTGCTATACAACTGATCTCAGCATAAAGAAATACACATGGATGATGACGCAAGTGTACTTGGTTACAAAACAACTTTACTAATGTGAAAGCTGAGCAGCGTGGGAGTGGAGGGACAATTGTACTCGGGCCCGGCACGAATCAATCGTATCTAATGTGAAAACGCCCTAAGTGGACGTAAACTGACGGTATCAGGTTGCCCCAAATGATTACATTACAGCTGCTTCAGCGGCTGGCGGCTGCAGCACTCTCCCTCAATACTGGACCAATTTTAAAAATTGTTGTCCCCTTTAGTCACTTAGACACAAAAACATGTGAAAATAGGTTCCAGGTTGAAAAATACTGAAGTTACCCTTTAATGCAGCATGATTGTGAACAAAACAGTCAACACCTTCCTTTGCAACGAAGGTGAACGCATTCAAATAAAAGTCAAAAGGAACAAACAAACTCATTTACTTGCGGAAATGATCCAAAACAAAATCACAGTTAATGACAGACGGATAAAGCAGCACATTTACAGTGTTTGTTATTTTCAAGCTTGACAACCACAATTACAATTCTCCATTGTTATTCCCAACCATTACCCTTGGAAAACGGAAAGGCGTTGAAAAGCTTGACACATGGTGAAGGCGAAGAAGCGAGCCGGTCTGTAAAAAAAAAAAAAAGCGTAAGGTACCTGGAGTGCCAGCAGCTGTGCTCTGCTGTGTTGAAAGCTTGATGAAAACAGTGCTGCACTTGACTACCAATCTACCACACTTGGGAAGGGGCGTAGATTTTGAATGAGCTTGATATCCACTGAATGAGAAATAAATGCCTCTCTTAAGTACCTGTCAGCAACGCGAGCAGAGCAGCAGCTGTGTTACGCTTCACTCAAAGCTTTTTAAAGCATCTTTGGCTGAATGCGAGGGATGTAGAGGTTATTGAATAAGCTCATAAAAAAGTAAATGCTCACATAAATACACGACAGATTACATTTTCATATGACATTTTAGACTTTTAGTTGACACTAATCTAGAGGGATTTAAAGTCGAGTAGAGTCACGATAGCACACGACGTCTTTTTAACGAAAGAAAACGAAGGGTAAAATCTGATATCATCCGGAAAACACCCATCAATAGAAATAAAATGTTTTTACTGATAAAGACTTTAATCAATACTCTTGTTTTTTTCAATGGCAGCTAACAGATTTGCGCTTTTTCCTGCATCGCTGTCAAGCTTTTTGAAAAGCCAAATTTATGCGAGTCATTCAACATGACTTTTGCAGGAGCGCCCTGAACGCCTGGAGTTTAAAAATTGCGGAAAATTGCCCAACGTCATTAGTGTTTTTTTCTCATTGTGGTGACTTCTACAGGATACCCGGAGCTTTATGACTTTATCAAGAGTATTATCATGATTTGAACAGAAAACAGCAGCCTGCAGGCAAATTAGTGCAGTATGAGACTTCGGGTGAGTTGTTTTCATTCATTTAAAATGTACTTTCAGCTATCGTTAGCTGTGGTTGCCTAGCAACAATATTATATTAAAAAAGCAGCAGCAAACTTCAAAAGATGCTCTGTTTGATCAGTTCGTTCTCATTCCCAGGGCGTCAAATACATACTTTGTCACGGCTGTCCGCGTTGGTATTGTCACGCCGCCGGTATGAAACGCAACTGGACTTTCCATTAACTACAATGTAAACCCATCCACAGCAACAATAAAAGCTCAGAGAAAGTGCGCAGGGAGTGCGGTGGCATAGTTTAAAGAGGAAAAAGAGACACAGAGGGCGGGCGGATGGGTCCAACAAACACAAGGCTTTCATTAGGGCTGACCCGAACGCTTCGAAGCTCGAAGCTTCGATCGTTGCCTTGGTATTCAACCTCCAAATCACCATTCGATTGCTACGTTGTTGTTGTTTTTTTACATATAAGGATGTAACAATAATATATAAATCCCAAAATAGCCCATGAAATAAGGATAATCCCACAACATTATTCATCAATCATGAATAGTTGCTGTTTGTTGTGTGTAGAGGTGCGTGCGTGTACAGTGGCACTGTCCCGGGCACTGAAACAGGGGTGATGGAGACAGCCCTTTTAACGTGTTGTTGAGTTATTTTGAAGTTACATTAGTGATGTTTGTGCCATGTTTTCTGTATTTATGTGATGTTGTTTCCGTACGTATTTTACTTAGTTAACATAGTTATTTTAAGGCCAACCATGATGCTTTTCCTAAACCTAACTAAGTTGTTTTGTTGCCTAAACATTACCGCTGAGAACTGCGCTCGCTCCTTCACATTTAACAGTCAATATGTTCAAAGTGTTGACACCCCCTTGTCAGTTGAAGGGTTCCTCATGTGCTGACACAGCACCCACTAAGAGTACAGTGTAATTTGTGTGTGCGTGTTTGTCACTCATCT
Organism: Sebastiscus albofasciatus; assembly: GCA_916701655.1. Lineage (NCBI taxonomy): Eukaryota > Metazoa > Chordata > Actinopteri > Perciformes > Sebastidae > Sebastiscus > Sebastiscus albofasciatus. Next base: position 20,676 of record CAKAOI010034382.1, on the reverse strand, counting down.
TCTTTGTGCCAACTTCCTGTTTTCTGCTGCAGCATTAAAATGCCACCGTACCTGTCCTCCCCTCGCCATCCTCTTCCTCTCCTCTCATCTGATCTCTTAATCCTCTTTTCGCTACAGCTCTATTCTCCTCTCCTCCTTCTCTCTCTCTTGCTCTCTTTCTCAATATTTTACATACATCTCCTGACCCTCTCCTCTTCTTCCTCCTCCTCCTCCTCCTCCTCCTCCTCTCCCTTATTGGTATTCATGACAGTGTGGTCTATCTATCCCAAAGAAATGTTGTTGCATTTAGAGATGTTGCAGCGCCGCAGCCGTCACCTTCCCCGCTAATTTTGGATCATCATGATGAAAAATCACCAAGGCTTCCCTGGAGCCCCAGTGTGTGTGTGTGTGTGTGTGTGTGTGTGTGTGTGTGTTTGTTTAAGTCGAAGTGTCTTTGTGTTGTGGGGTTTGCTAGGATTAAAGCAGAATGAAAGATATTAAATGTGGGCTACAACCTCACCACACAGTGCCCGTCATCGCATTTAAGACCGCAATTTAATCTAAAAATATGGTATAGGAGTGTGTGTGTGTGTGTGTGTGTGTGCGTGCGTGCGCGCGTGTGTGTGTGTGTGCGCGTGTGTGTGTTCAAGTGCACTGTGTATCCTCAGATTGTGATCTCAGAAGATTTTATCTTCAACTTAGAAGCCGTTTCACATCTAGCATGGCTTGCACTGAAATTTATCAGAACTGATTTTGTGGCTTTTTATGAATGCTCACACACCCTTGTGGAACATTTGTGTGGGGGAAAATATATTCGGACGGACCTCGATTTTGGTGGATTTCCACCTGCGGAAATATAGATTTGATCACCGTCATTCTGCATCATAATTAGCCACGTGCTTCTGTTTGTTGCATGGAGAGTTTGTATCTTGGAAAAAAATGGGCGTTTGTTTTTGGGGTAACGGACTGTAGTATAAAAATGACCTTTTTTCGGACCAATGGGACATTTTTTTGACTATTGGTGTTTTGGAATAACAATGAGCAGTCCCTCTCTGAACACCCAATAATATACAACAAACACTACAACCTCAACAACCAATTAAAGGACAACATATGGCTTGAGATCGCCCAGTGGCTCTGATTAGATAAAGATGGTAATGTAGCTGATATGCACTTGCTCACGTTATCTGTTGGTCACGGAACGAGGCTAGCCACAACAGCTAATCAAATTTAGCTTTATTTAGGAGGAAACTAATTAACGAAAACACAGCTACGCGGATAATTTGCACCGGAACAGGTGTGCATGGTTGTCATGTGGAAAATTTGCATGCAGATTTGTTTGCTGCTATATTAATGCTCTGAATATTGTATGGATAACCTTTAAGGTTTGGATTAGTTTAAGAAACTAAAACTGCTTGGCTAAGGTTAGGGAAAGTCAGAGCTTGGTCGTGGTTAATAGAAACCAATAGATGACAACATTCACAGCTGGCAGGAAAAGAGACACTAAGTGTTGTTGCTCGATATTTTATTTGTGCAAAACTGTTGTTTTCTGCTGTGTAATGAGCATTACAGCCTAACAGGGCTGCTACAGCGGCTACAGCCTTTCTGGTCTTGTTTCGCTGACAAAGAACAGGCCAATATATTTTCCTCCATTCATTGAGAGAGATATCACAGCCGCTCAGAAATCTATTGTGTATTGTCCACAGTAAGCTTGCTTGCAGTCAATCTTTACAAGTCAGTAGAAGTCAATACAAAAAGAAGTCAACACACACACACACACACACACACACACACACACCTGCTCTTTGTTGCGACACCACTGCTGACTAAGCAGCTGTGGTCTTTTTTTTTTTTTTTTTTTACAGATTGTTTATTGGCTTAACTGATGCTGACTTTGCATCTTGCAGCCAATATGAAATAATAATTGTGACACAACACAAGCTTTAACAATAGACCTCTGTGTCCAGATATTGTATTGAAGCTATAAACCCGTAGCAATGTACACTGCAACAGCAAAAATGCAAGAAAGAAGGGATTTATTTATATTTTACAGTTCAAATGGCATTAATCATCTTTACCATGGCACAATAGGTTAATTATTGATAATTCACAGTTTGCAGGGATAATCACTTTATAAACAGGATCACTATAGTTGAGGCAGTGGTTGTATTTCTATTTAGTGGCACCATGGATGGTTAACTAAACAGGCCTACTGGGCAGAGGCCTGCAGGGGCCCAAAGTGTCAGGAGCCTGCCTGGTCTTCACTTACCAAATGTCACTCAAAGTGATGCATACCAACCAGGAAGACACTCAAAATGACCACAAAGAAAGAAAGACACACAAAAGGACTGCAAAGAGACCAAAACAAAAACAGAGAAGTGCAAAACAGCTGCAAAGAGACTAAATAAGAAGCTCAAAATGACTATGTAAAGGGGCAAAACACCCACGAAGACATAAAATGACTACAAAGAGACACAAAACAACTACAAAGAGACACGAGGCAACTACCAAGAGACTCAAAATTACTATAAAGAGACACAAAATGACCACAAAACCACAGAGAGACACATCATGACTACAAAGAGACCCAAAGCAACTACAAAGAGACACAAAACTACAAAGAGACACAAATCCACATAGAGATGTAGAATGACTACAAAAAGACACAAAGTAACTACAAAGAGACACAAAGCAACTACAAAGAGACACAAAACAACTACAAAGAGACACAAAACCACATAGAGATGCATAACACCTACAAAGAGACACCAAACAACAACATAAAGAGGCTAAACAACTATAAAGTCGACTGTATGTGTCTTGCTCCTATGGAGAGATGGTGAGGCCTTTTGCATGTCTGAACCCAGGGGTCCATTGTCTCATAATCCACCCATGAGTGTCCCTCTATGGTTATAAAATGAATTATATGGACAGAGTTCCAGCTCTTACCCTCTGGTAGAATAATCAGGGTCCCTGAGAGCAAACTGAACCATAAATATTCATTCCTGCCTATGTCCATTAAGATTGTCAACACTAACAGATAATGTAGGATACTGGCCACGGGGGTTGTGCTATATGTCGCCATTGTCAGAAGGTATGTGTGTGCAAACTGTTACATGGAAGCTATGTGTTGTATGCTTTTTATCTTCTGTGGAACAGCAGGACCGGAGTCCAGAACAAATTTCAGTCAGTCTTTTTTAATCAGCATCCAATGTGACCTTCAACTCCCCATCCTCAGCTTTTCTATAAGCTCCAAACAGTCTTTACCATATAATTTACAGCACCATTTCACACTTGATTTAACATGGAGCAGTCCAGACTATGTGATAATTTTCTTTCATTACTAAAAGATCGATTTACCATATCAAAATATATTTACGTTATCTTTTTAAATTTGAATCTGTATTTGGAATAAATGGATGTTAGGAATTTGCACAGCAGGTCTGAGTTTGATAGGTTGGTTCATTTGTTTTTTGCTTTTAATTCCTTGATTATTTTGCAAAAATGTGCATTATGAAACAAAAAGCAGCCTTCAAGAAACAGCCGTTCTCCCACTTCTGAGGAGAAAAAATGTAGTGTCAAAGAAAGGAGTGGATTTCAAACAGTGATACCAGAGCTCTACTTTAGTTTGATGCATTATTAAAAACGTTGAACTAATTTTCACAATTCAGTTGATCCTGTACAACAGCTGGCAGCGCAGTAGACACACGCCGCCTGGGGGAAACATCATCTTTTTTTATAAAATGCTCACGTCTCTCTTCCAGCTAATCTTCATTCATATATACAGAATCCACCTCTGTTGAGCCTTTGATGGTTGTAAAGGGAAAACCTAGAGTTGAGAAAAAACATTTAGGACAGAGGACAGCTTCAGATTTGGTGTGCAAACATCAGGGATTACACCATAGGTTGTATTTATTCTTCAACATCTGGGTGCTTTTCAAACAAAAATAAACAAACTTGTTGTGCAGTACAGGAGCAGTCCTTCAACAGCTGGATCCTCAAGGTCTTTGACATCAGTGATGCACTCCACCCTCTGAAGATCTGCTCAGCATGTGATCATCAAGAGAGCAGCAATATACAATGCTTTGAAGAATTGACATCTACTGAGGTTTGAGTCTTCTATACCTGTTCTCAATTAACACATCCATCTGTGGTTGTTGCAAATGGTGGTTTCTTCCATGAACAGTAGCCACCATCCTCAACAAGAGGAAGGTGTCTCTGTAGTGATTGCTCTTCTCCACTGTTTTGTCCAACGGTTGACCGACCATATGACTGATCACCACTTTGGTCCAGACTGAAATATGTCAACAATTACTGAACGAATTACTGTGAAATTTGGTGCAGCCATTCATGATTTCCTGAGGTTGAATCCTACTGAGTTTGATGATACCCTGGCTTTTCCTCTAGCGCCACCAGGAGGTTCACATTTGTGGTTCTTGACAACTATTGGCTCAATACATTCTCACTTCCAACTCGTCAAATACCGCCGCTTGGTCAGTGCCCCTTGGTATCAGATACTGACACACTCAGTACCCTTCTAGCGTTTGGACATGTCAAGGATGGCGTGTCAATGTACGCTTGTTACATGCATAGTGTCTTTTCAAAATAAACTTCCATTTTCACAGGAAGTTAGGGTTAGGCAACACAACCACTTAGTTAGAATTAGGAAACGATCGTGGTTGATGTTAACTTCACTGACTAGCGACTCACATGACTAGTGACTCACGAGACATGACAAAATAAGTAAATGTTTACTTTTATTTTCATATTTCAACATTAGTTCCAAATTTGAATGAGTCCAATACTTTGGTTTATGACCAAATACCTGCAAAACTAATAACACTCTCATCAGCCTCAGCTGTACTTTGTATTTAATGCTAATTAGCAAAATGTTGGCATGCTAACACGCTAAACTCAGATAGTGAACATGGTGAATGTTATACCTGCTAAACATCAGCATTGTCATTGTGAGCATGTTAGCATGCTGATATTAGCATTTAGCATAAAGCAGTATCTGAGGCTGAATGAAGTATACTCAAAACAGAAAGCATCTATACTAAATACGGTCATTTTTTTTTTTTAGTGTGCTGTTTATGGATACTATTCTCCCACAATGCAATGCAGGAAAGAAATGGTGAAGCTGTTCACAGATTTGTAAACACACATTTTGCTTTTTGTTTGTGAAGTTTAACTATGGATATGGACGTCTGACATCACACATATTGTATCACTTCCTGTTACGTGGTTAAATCATGTTGATTTTTTGTATACTAAATGCTAAAACAGAATACCATGACAATTTGCAGGTTGTATATACTGCACAGAATTACTATGTAGTATGGATTTGAGACACAGTCTTGTTTGCTGTTGTGTACACACTGTTGTCGTGATCCACAGTATTCATAAAGACATCTAACAAACAGACAGGACAGTCGTCTGGTGAAGATGTCTCGTGCATCGGGTCTAATCGGCGCTTTAATCCTAACATGACACCCATCACTTGCACCATTGCAGTTAACTCGACGCCGCATGGCCAGCCAAGTGTGCAAAGCTTCGCCTCACATCAGTGTAGCTGCTGTCAGTGAATGATGGATGATCTGGTCCTTCAGGCCGAAGGAGCTGGGCTACAACTCTGTGTGTTACTTCAAGTACAATAGTGTTGAGGACGGCAAATGCATGACAACTACACTGCATTTTAGGATCAGGACTTGACCATAGCCACAATGTCCCTGGAAGTTTAATTCAATCATCAGAAAGTTGAGGTTTTAGTTGGAGATTGTGTGCTACTTTTGAGAAGAGGGAAAATCAGCTGTAACGGCCGTAAAACATTTAATACTAGCTTGAAAATAATACATGAAACATGAGACATCAACTTGAAACTAATAATTTAGATTAACTCGTGTGCATACTCATTAAATTTTTGTTCTAACATTCCACACGTAACACAATTCTTGTACGTTTAATGTAAATAATTCAGACATTATGCATAATTGAATGCATGCTTTGTTTTATACGCAGTACAGTGTGAGCCCACTGGCATCGAGCAGCCTTCAGAATTGAACCTGAAATACCAAGGAATACATGAATACATGCAAATACATGAGTACAATAGGTCCCTGTGCCAATGGGAAACTTTTCAGTTTGAATGCACACACATAAACATAATTGCACAATCATGTGTAAGAGTGCACAGACACATGATTTTTGACCATGTGTCTGGGCAAGCCTGCAGCAGAAAAAAAGGGGCCATTTGAATGGCTGAGTAATTCTTGGGAAGTGCAACATGAACAGCATCGGCTGATGCAGCAGAAGTCCTTGAGCGTAAACTGGGGATGAGTGTGTTAGGGAGATGTGGTGGTCTTTCCAGTTTATTTAATATGAGTTCAGTTAGCGACACAGTTAGGACGGCTCACATTTGTCAGATGGCTCTTCAGCTTTTTTATTTCACACTTAGTGATGATTGGATTCAAGTGGACATGTGAAAAAAAAATCAGCAGCACAGATGCAAACTCTACAAACCTTATAATGTCTTTAAGACAGAAACAATGGGTTCTTGATTTCAGACAAGTAGACAGAAGCATCGTCTCATTTTTAAGTTGGCGACTGTCAGTTTTGCAGAAATGACAACTGTGGTTGCCAGGTTTGACCAGCTGTAGCTAGTATAACCAGCTAATTAGCATTAGCTCTGTGAGTCGGATGAAAGCTCTGCCTCAACTGGCCTTTTTTGGCTGGACCGCAGAGGGCCAGACCTACAAACGCAAAAGTCCGTCACTGAGTGAATGACTGAGTGATGAAGTTACACGATTGGTTGGCTGAGCGTTGGAGTTTCCTCATTATAAAAGCAGGAACAGTCTTTGGTTACGTTTTTAGGGGTGTGTGTCAGCGGTTCCACTCACCAGTGGAGTGCTCCTCTATCAGTAACACTTTCCATTAATTTCCTATGAAAAGCAGGAGAAGCAGTCGCCCAGTGCATGGTGGGAGTGTTGTGGCGAGCTGGAGGGAGTCTATATTTGCATAAAGTTGAAAAATCTCAACTTTATGCAAATGAGCCCATCCAGCGCGACGCGTCCGGCTCACAAAACTCGGATAAAGCTGTCAAACTTGGTGATCTACTTCTAAAATGAAATGATATTCAGCAGTGGCATAGCCTACAGTATTTATCGCTTAACATTTTTTCAGAAGTAGGAATAACAGAAAGTTTACGAGCAGGTCGCCATGTTGTTTCCTGTTCGAAATACCGGCAAGTATAACCAGTCAGGTGCATTCCACGATACGTCACCGCTTGAACGGCCAGTTGAGTGGAGCAGCAAGTCCCCTAGTGTCCTCGCCAGACCTGTTGGACATGTACCGCTGGATTTAACATTACAGACATGACCACTGACTATTTGTATAACAACTTAACCACAAATTCACAGACTGACCACACACACGTCCAGCCAAGACCGACTGCGTAAAGGGATGACTGGAGGTAAAATGTGAACTTTCATCATGACTCTCCTCTTTAGGTTTTAGTGGGAGAGTTCCTCCCCTTGAACCACCTCCCTGTCATTTACAACCAAGTCTCACAGTCATGATGCGTGGGGCGGTAATGGGAAGTGATGCTGCATCGTTAGTTGTGAGTGTGTGTGTCTGCTAATGGCCTAATAATTGGATGTGACGGCAGAACGTAGGCCGTGATGATGAATTACCGGCAGCAGAGCTGTGCGCACAGCAGGTAGGTGGCAGATGCTGCAGGTGCTGCTGAGTTGGTTGAGTGTGTGGTTTCCTGCTGGTGCCACGCATGCATGCTTATACTAACCCACACATTGATGCAAAGACGTTAAAGGCGTGGATAAAGGATTTGCATGTAAGCTTCAACATGACAGCTATAGGAAGACTTGCAAATTCAGACATACAAGTGAGATCTTATAGATGGAGAGGAACAAGTGTGGCCTAAGGGGATACACACACACTAGTGAGGCAGTCACATGGGAAAGCCATTGAAACAGAGCTTATGTAGAAGCAGCCCACCATGCCGAGGAGATCTGCTCAGGGCTAGCTGTGCAGACCGCTGAGGAAAGCTCGTCTAATCTACTCGCTATGGGAAGTGGCAGCCACACTGGTTCAGTCGCTGTTTCGGGGCTGGGAAGGAAAAGGATTCTTGCTATTCTCTTTTGTTCTTTCATTGTCATTTTCACTTCATTGTCAGCGCTGGTTTCCCCCCCCCAGTACGTAGATTTGTCATCCCGCAGAGCGGAGCGCGATAAAACTGATGAGAACGGCACTCCACTTTGCACAGAAGTGGGAGGATTTATTCCACCTAAATCTCTCAATGACCTCCTAATCAGGGTTTTTATTCCTTTGCATTCGAGGAAAAGATTGAAGCTGAGGAAGCGAAAAATGTCACCACGGAAAAGTACAGTTCATCATATATAGAATATGCCTTAAAGCTACTCACTTATACGTAAAAGTAAACTCAATTTATCGGTTTAAATCACACACTGAGGCTAGAACAGGGCGCTAGTGCTGCTTCTAATTGAAACACTAGTTGGCCAGGTTCCATTCTGGTGTGACAGATTAAAATGGAGAAGGGTTTCCTGTGAAAAATGACTTCTCCCAGAGAAAGCTTTGATGAGAAGAAACAAACCGAATCCCTTTGAATGACACTAATCTAAGGTTCCCACACAAGATGAATCTGAGTGGTTGAGAGACGATAAACAGGATAGGGAAGTAGACGAAAACATTTATGTTACACACTATTACAGGATTCAACGTTAATGTTTTTTTCCACTTTCCCAGTCGGATAAGTGGGCCAGAAATCTACTTACCAGAAGTCAATTTTTACTTGCCCCTAGACAAATTGTTTCATTTATCAGCGGTTATCAAATTACAGCAAAGACCAAACTTATTTATCATGTTTAATCTTTATTTAAGTAAATTAATGTGGAGTTTTGCCTACATCCTCTGACGCCACCCAACTAAACTCCTGTTTCCAGGATAATGGAAATCCTCGTTTGTGCTTCAGCTCATAAACTCGATCGGTACAGCACATGTGCAACTCTCAAGAAGGATGAGAAGGAAGTGAGATGGCTCATTCCTTATATACTTCCAACAATCAGCTCCGGAAAAAACAATGAGTTTAATTCTTTTATGCCACTAGTCCATCTGGCAAGCAGGCAATCCTTATTGTTGGTCATTCTAAGGTAACGGAAACACAACACGTCTTATTTTCAAGTGATTATACACTAAAGAAAACTTATTAATAATATATTCCAATTTCTGCCAATAGATCCCCCTAAATGAGACACACTGTTCCTTTAACAGCATCCAAGGGCCGATTGACTGAGAGCACCTTTACTCTTGTTTTCCTGTCAATTTCAGTATAATGCCACATCATTGCTCTGAAAAATCATGGTTGGTCTTCAGATAAACACATAAACTAAGTAAAATATGTACGTAAACAATGTAACATAAGTACGGAAAACACACCACAAACATCACTAACGTAACTTCAAAATAACTCAACAACACTTTGGGACACAAACACAGGTCTCCTGGTTAAAAGTCCTGTGTTTGTTGGACCCATCCACCTCCCCTCCTGCCCGCAGTAAGCAGTCATTCTCACTCTTTTAA
>CAKAOI010034382.1:0-11065 GCA_916701655.1 Sebastiscus albofasciatus | reverse complement strand
TTAATGTGGAGTTTTGCCTACATCCTCTGACGCCACCCAACTAAACTCCTGTTTCCAGGATAATGGAAATCCTCGTTTGTGCTTCAGCTCATAAACTCAATCGGTACAGCACATGTGCAACTCTCAAGAAGGATGAGAAGGAAGTGAGATGGCTCATTCCTTATATACTTCCAACAATCAGCTCCGGAAAAAACAATGAGTTTAATTCTTTTATGCCACTAGCCCATCTGGCAAGCAGGCAATCCTTATTGTTGGTCATTCTAAGGTAACGAAAACACAACACGTCTTATTTTCAAGTGATTATACACTAAAGAAAACTTATTAATAATATATTCCAATTTCTGCCAATAGATCCCCCTAAATGAGACACACTGTTCCTTTAACAGCATCCAAGGGTCGATTGACTGAGAGCACCTTTACTCTTGTTTTCCTGTGAATTTCAATATAAAACTGGAAAAAAAAACACTCTTTGGATGACCTGGACTCATGGGAAGGTGTATAAATTGCATGACATTTTAAGAGTGTCCGCATGTCATGTACACATCACAGGCTTAGTGTTGTGAAACAACTTTTTGTGTGTCATTTAACGCCACATCGTTGCCATGAAACATCACGGTTGGCCTTAAAATAAATATGTAAACTAAGTAAAATATGTACGTAAACAATGTAATATAAGTACGGAAAACACACCACAAACATCACTCACGTAACTTCAAAATAACTCAACAACACTTTGGGACACAAACACAGGTCTCCTGGTTGAAAGTCCTGTGTTTGTTGGACCCATCCACCTCCCCTCCTGCCCGCAGTAAGCAGTCATTCTCACTCTTTTTATTTAACGTCACTAGCTCTGAATGTAGCATATTTACACAAGTTAGTACAGACTACATGGTGTTCACATGACACGCCAAAAGCAACAAAGGTGTTGTTAATGCGAGCAAAATGACTTACAAATTACTGTGTTATTCATACGCCATTTGGTGATCGGGCTGCTATGAATAACATGGTCAAAACTCATTGACATATACAGCCAGTTATGATGGATCACAAGTAGACGTTGCTTCGTCACACTCCAAAAAAGTTTGGGAACCACTGACAGTGCTTTATCAACAGTTATGAGTTCTCTTCTGAGCTTTTTTAGTTGTCTGAACATCACACATAAAGTCTTAGACACTGACTGCTCAGTATAAAGTAATGCTGTGTGTAATTACCCAATCTGGCATTTTTTAAATTACACTGATCTGCCTTCTGATCAGTAAAAAGGATGTCTTCATCGTACACCTTTTTTTCTTTACTTTTTGTCTGTTGAAATGAAACTAAATGAACAGCGCAGTCTATTTAAAATTCCCGTTTCATCCGTCTCACCTGCGTGCTGTGTTCAGTTGATTTGAAGACATCATATTTTTTTCGCTAAATTTCGGGAGACTGGGCTTAAATGAAATGTACGTTTGATTCACACCACCGCAGAAATGGATTATCCTCCCTGTTAAGTGAATCCACATCTTAGGTTTTCACTGTGAATGTGTTCCACCGCTGCAGATGTGCTTGCTCGCTGTCATGGCCTACGAATGTAAAATGATTCAGAACAAGCCTCAGGACAAGATTTGGGATAGAGTACATTTTACAAATGCCAGGAAAATAGAGAGAAGACATCCCTAAAGCCCGTTGTTTGATTGTCAAGGACCTCTCAACTCCAGCCTGCTCTTCACACAACAGCTGCACTTTTCACACCTCTTCCCTGAAGAGACACCTGTTCAAAACTTTCACTTCCAGCAGCCTGGATGACTTCTGCAACCTATTTGTTTTTTTTATATAATATTTCATTCAAACATTTATTTTAATGCTTAGAAAGTTTTTGGCCAGATATCATAGCTGAAGGCTGTTGTGTTACTCGTGTTAGGCCGGTATTAATCTTCCCTAAACCCCTGAACTCACGTGTCAAGACCATGTATTAGTGAAGGTAGCGAAACATCTGCTCTCTGCCAGGAAATGTCAATCAGATATGAAGAATCCAGACACAGATATCTGCTAAAAGCTTAACGAGTTCTGTCTGCGATTTCGAGGGGAGATTCTTGTTGGAGCTTTCTACGGATCAACCAGGATTAATGGGATCCTCCAACTGCAGAGAGTTATATGACTGCGTTTTCATAGATATGAATGTGAGAATGTTGATACAGATATTTGTGGTTTGATGCTGCTGATAGTGAATATTCTTAATATCCTGAAAGCTGCAATAATATTTTTTTTAAATATTAAAGGGACTGCACGTAAGTTTTGACACATTTTTTATTGCCAATGAGACCTTCTGGGTTTCCTCTATGTGGCTCTATACTGGAAAGAATTGGAGGCTGAGTGCCGACGGCGTTTCCATGTATCCATGAAATCCATGTACCAATGTTCAACTTATTGTTTTGGTTTTATGATCTTATCAGCGACGTTTCCAATGAAAAGGCTGTGATAAACCCACCGTATGCTGACCGTCCCAGCTTTATACGGCAGACAGTCAAAGTTAGCGACCAGCTGGTGAACATAGTGGAGCATATAAAGAGCCAGACAGGAGAAGTTGGTGGAGGCCAAAACAGAGCTAATAGAAGGGTGAATATTGGAATTACAGCTGAATAGTGGTGTTGCTCCGTATCTGCTGGATGTCTAAATAAGCAACTGTTTGCTTATAAGTTTATCATATCAACTTAAAAAGTGATGATATGTCAGTGTTCTAATATCAACTTGTTTCTGCTGCCCCCCAAGTGGCCAAAAAACAATATCGCATCATAATTTTCATCATTTTATGCAGCATGTAGACCAACATTAGGTATTTAATATCTCTAGTAGGAGGACATGGGATTTATTTTGCTATGCTATAATATAAACTATAATTATTTCTACTAGAAGTAACAGTAATGGTGTACAAATGAATTAAAATGGTGCTTACATTCAATACTTCCTCCCCAACTTATAATATCCTTTATTTATGCAGAATATTTTAAAGCAAGAGTAACACAGAAAAAAACACATAAAGGCAATTAAATGATAATACAAGAGCACCTAAAGCACGCAATAAAAAAGAAGGTTATAAGATAACAAATGTATGTGTTTTTAAAATGATGGCAATAAAACTAATTAAAAGATAATTTAATGTCTAGTGGTCTAAAACAATCAGCTCAGGTACCTGCATCATATCAGAGATGCATTAATGTCTGCACCATAAATGTCTATATTATATATTCATCTGAAACTAAAAAACAATGCAAAGTGTTCCGTGCTTGGAATATATTCTGACCTCTGTTTATATTCTATACATATATAAATAATTGAATAAGCATTACTGCACATATTCCATGTTCCTTTCTGATAATTGAGTCGATACTTCATACACAAATGGCCAAATCAAGGCCCGTTTTACTGTGTTTTCTTGTTGGTATTGTCGGATTTTCTTCGCGCCTGGGCAAGTGTGAGACTGTTTATGAAGACGTGTTATAAATATTAAGGTTTTTGTGAAGATGCATGTGTTTGGGAAGTAGTGAGCATACGGCTAGATAATTGAGATTTGGATTATACCGTACAAGTTTGTAAACAGATGTTTGGATTGTATTGCTTTTGTTAAACGCAAAAATGTGTTCATTGTGGAGCCATCTGAGTAAAAAACAAAGCTTTCTTCAAGAATTCAAGGTAACACGGGGTGAGGAACTGATATACAAATGGTCATTTTGTGGTGAAGCATTCCTTTAACTCTGCTAACTGACGCTGATCTTATTATCGTAATTCTCCTGTTGGGACTTCCTGTCCAGAGAAGAAGACAAAAATGTAGAAATGTCTAAAAGGAAGGAAGAAAATACGACAATACCAAAAGAAAAAACACAGTATAATAGTCTTCGATCAGTCCATTTGTGTATGACGTATAGACTCAATTATCGGAAAGGAACAGAAAATATGCACAGTAATGCTCATTAAATTATTTATATATGTATATAATATAAATAGAGGTCAGAATATATTCCCAGCACATAATACTGCATTGTTTTTTAGTTTTAGATCAATATATAATATAGACGTTTATTGTTATGGTGGAGACATTGACCATTTTTCAAAATCCTATATGGTGTTGAATCATTGATGCATCTCTGATCTGATTGTTTTAGACCACTAGACCATTAGGGAGTTCAAATTAGCTTTTAATGAGTTTTATTGTTGTAATTTTATAAACATACATTTTTATCTTATAAACAGTTTCTTATTGCTCTTGTATTTATCATTTCATTTGTTTTGCAGTATAATCCAAGTCTCATTTATCCAGTCATATGCTCATTACTTCCCAAACAAATGCATCTTCACTGAAACCTTTACTATTTAAAACACTTCCACATAAACAGCTTCAAGATTTAGCAAAGATTAATGTGTTTGGGAAGTACTGAGCATACGACTGGATAAATGAGACTACTGCAAGAGTTGTGAGAGAGTTTGTAATTGGAGGTTTTGATGTAGTTTTGTTATTGTTGAACGCGGCCCCCATTTACTTCAATTCATCAAGACTTTTCTCTGTTTTTTTAATTCTCCGTTCTCCGTGGAGGCGTGCGAGAAACACAACGTTTTCTTCAAGATTTCAAGGTAACCCAGGGTGAGTAATTGATGTACAAATTATAATTGTGTGGTTAAACTATTCCTTTAACAACACCTATAATTAGCCCCAGAAATCACTAGAATGTGTGTCATCTTATCTCTTTTCCAATCGTATAACTTTCTTGAATAAAAAGAGAGTATAAACATAAAGATAAAAAAGCAGCCCATAGAGTAAACATGCCTCTGCCCAGTGCTCATAAAAGTCTTAATATCAGCCTCTTGTTATTTTGTTCCAGTAATGGTCTCCCTTCTTTCAGCCTCTTGCAGCTCAAAATTAACATATTTTTCTTGCTCTTATTAAAGAATTTCAAAATAATTTGATTTCTGTCAGGAACGAGGGGAATGGATTGCAGGGGAGCGGCTACAAGTCTCAACCCAATTAGTGACCTCGTTCACTGAGCACATCTCCTCTTTTCTCCCCACCCCACCCCTCCTCTCTTCATCACACTTTCTATTCAGTACCACCCTTCAGACCCCTCCACCCTCTAAACCCCTTCCTTTCTTCTCCACTGGACTTTCTATTCTCCCACTTCTCTCCTCTCTCCTGTTTCTCTCTTTTCTCTCTCTCTGCTCAAATGAGTCCATTTTGCCGCGGGGATGAGACCACGGTGGTTAAATCAGATTGGGGCGAGGTTATATTTGGACTGTGGCGAGAGAGAGAGAGAGAGAGAGAGAGAGAGAGAGAGAGAGAGAGAGAGAGAGAGAGAGAGAGAGAGAGAGAGAGAGAGAGAGAGAGGCATCAAACAGCTGGGTGATGACTGCATGGCCTATTTTACATCAGCAAATTGGCTGAAAGTGGATTCCCAGGGCACATTGAGCTGATAATATTAGTAATATTAGTTTAATAAAAATCTCAAACTCATTTGAAGCTGCCTGTCTAATCACCATTAACACATAGGGATAATAATAGAGAGGCGTGATGATGAGATTGTGGGAAAAACCGGAGATTGATCTGTGACCTTCAGCCAGAATTAGAAACTGAATAAACATTAATTCATATTTTTACCCCTCAGATCCGAAACTCATCACTCCCATCAGTTTGACAATGTTTGCTGTGATTTAGACAACAGTCCCGGACTTAAATCAAGACAGAGATGAGAGCAAATAAAGCCCTATTTAAGTCAACAACCAACATGTATGACTGTTTGAGAGGGGGTCTTGTTTTCAACAGAATACAGAGAGTAAAAAAGGTTTCATTTTTGATGATGTTATTTCACCATTTCTGTTTTCTTCCCTCCACGTGTCACCTGGAAACTACAACACATCACCTCGCCAACTTCCATGATTCATATTTAAGCAATGACATGAGGTGGGTTGAGTCATTAAGAAAATAAGTGAGGATGCCAGGAGGGACCATGGTGGACTTGGCAAAACTTAGAGTTTTAAGCTGGATCTGAGAATGAATGTTGGATTCACAAAGTAACCAGAAATACAACTTTAAATGAATGTTACTGTTGCTACATGTCTGCTGGATGAGTAGACCAGTGATTCCCAACCTTTTTCCTTCTGGACCCCTTTTTTATTATCATTGAGTCGACCCCTGACTAAGTGACATATTATGTATATTTCATATTATATTCAATGCATAACAATAACAGTACAGAACAACTGAGAAATTGTCAAATTAACCCAAATAGTGAATGTAATAGGAAGTTTGTGTAAAACGAGTGATTTGGATTCATTTTGAGTAGATTATTTCCTGTAACTATTGCATCAGAGATGAGTTTTACTGTTATTATTTTTTAATACAAATCTCTGTATTATGTCTTTTTCTGTTTTAATTTTTAACATTCATACATACTTAATAGGCTTCTCTTTTTTTTTTTTTACAAATTCAGTGTTTTCTTCTCCCTGACGCTTGACTATCTTTTCTAATTTTTAAGTTCACATCTTAAATAATAATCCAAATCTTAAAATAACAATGTAATTTAGATTTCTTCACAGAAATGAATTAAATGCTGAGATATAGGCCAATTGTATAATAAAAAAACCTTGTCTTGAGAACAAGAAGGGCTCGCGACCTGCCGTGAAGCTTTGGCGTCTCCCAGTTGGGGTCGGAACCCCCAGGTTGGGAACCAGTGAGCAAGATAATTCACAACTCACATCAACATTATAACATGATAATATGTCAGAGCTGCGTGTCTGGCATTTTTTTTAAGTTCTTCTGCCCCCTGGTGACCAAAAATGTATGAATGCAGCTTTAAAGTGCCTTGTTATTGTTGGATGGTGCAATTCAAATAAAGCTGCTTTGACATTTAACACACCAACGATGCTAAAATTAGCTATTGGTGACATTTTGGGCTTTCTATTTCTGGTTGTTGTTTGGTATTCTACTGATAACTTCCGTCCATACAGATTACATAACATCACATCCAGATATTGACATTTCAACACTGCTGTTTTTGGGATTTGATAGATTTTTTCTTTCTTTGATCTACAACACTGGTTAAAACCACGAGGTATTAGAGTAAGCCCTTCACAATCAAAGAGACAGGACGTCTTCTTTCTGCAGCTGCCATCGCGCACCAACAATTCATCAATCACACCGGGAGAACAGAGGCAGACGGATTCCAACAGCAGACCAGAATCCATTGCAACTTAATAAGAATGACATCTTGTTGCTACAGCTTTGAAGGCTTCATGTGTTTATCTGCTTTGAACAGCCACATCCAACGTAGCTTATGAATTTAAAATCAACCATACATTATGTATACAAGGAAGTTCTCACTTTCAGAAGAGTTGCATTGGTATGAATATGACTGATACTTTTGATTTTTATTACCTGGGACTGCCGAAATCAGTAGATCTCGTGGAGTATTTGCCTTCAGGGTTGGCACACTGTCATAATATTTTATCATGACAAAAATGTCCAATGTTCTACTTTTAATTGGTGTGTAAAGTCTGATGTGGACAGCTTTTTCTCAGTACGTTAAAGGATGGGTACAACAAAAAGACACTACAGGCAAAAACATTGTTTTTCATGCACCAGTCAATTTAGAGATTTTGTACTATTTTGCTTCCATAACATGTCTTCTTTCAGACTAGTGGAAAGAAAACATCCAAAATACACATTCAGGTGTTCATTTTACTACTTTGTCTATTTGCATTTGTAAATTAGATAAAAGTTAGCATTAGATAACGTCTCATTTGCATATGTTTAAATATGCAATTAATCTCCATTCAGTATCACCTACATACACCAAACTTTTCGGTTTCATTCCTATCTGTATTCTAGAGGTTTCTACTGAGGTGTTTGTTCACATATCATTCATAGCCTGATTTATAGAACATTTTATTCTTAAAAACATGTCATAAATTGATATTTTATGGGTGTTGACAGAATTTTCTTATTTATGGAGTGATAAAAAGAGATATAAAAAATTCTCTCTGTAAAAATCGTTGGCTCCAAGTTATTGTGATAATAATGCGTTAACGCAAATTCGTTTTAACGCCACTAATTTCTTTAGTGCATTAACGCAATTTGCGATATCTGTCTTTCTGAGGTTATAGTGGGTTCAGTTTTAAAGCTAGGGTGAAGATACGTCATCATATGAAACTAGAAAACCTACGGTATCCATTGGTGTCAAACATATCACACTAGATTGTCGCAAAGGAGACTAAATAACACTCCAAATTTACACTAAATTTTGGCGATGAAAAACTAGTAGGTCCATTTTCAAAGGGGTCCCTTGACCTCACAGTCAAGTCAGCACACTGACACACTGACAGCTGTTGTCGCCTGTTGGGCTGCAGTTTGCCATGTTATGATTCGAGTATTTTTTTTATGCTAAGTGCAGTACCTGTGAGGGTTTCTGGACAATATTTGTCATTGTTTTGTGTTGTTAATTGATTTCCAATAATAATTTTATACATACATTTGTATGAAGCAGCACATTTGCCCACTCCCATGTTGGTAAGAGTATTAAATACTTGACAAATCTCCCATCAAGGTATATATTTAACAGACAAAAAATGTGTGATTAATTCGCAATCCCGATTAACTATGGACAGTCATGCAATTAATCGTGACTAAATATTATAATCTATTGACAGCCAAAATAAAACAATAATTTTGAATCCGGCTTTATCCAATGTTCAGATTTCTGTTCAGCAAATGTACGCAAAGTAGCACATATTTAATAAGATAATGCCTCATTTGCATATTTAAACATACATTTTCAGAAATTTTGTAATACAAAAAAATAATTGTCTTATTGTAAGTAATCAACTGCGGACGTTTCATGGTGATATCTATTAGTTAAATTTTTTACCCTATTCACCTGTAGTGTCTTCCCTTAAGACCTAATATTGTAGTATTGGAGTAAACAAAGGGGATTTCTCCTTTGAGTGAGCCTTAACAGTGGGCTTACCCTCCACTACCTCTCTACAAGTTTTACCAGCTTCACAACAAAGGATTATTTATTCCTCCACACCAAAAAAAAACACGACACCACCGGGGAAATGGTGTTTCTTTTGATACGTACATTATCAACAGCCACTCAGGTAGAAAACAAATCCCAGAGAAAAAGCCAACTTTGATGAAACGACGCAGGAAAAAAGAACGTCGCTTGTCAAAACCGTTGCCACGAGAGACTCGTCGTTCAATATTGAGATGCCATACATTTCATCCGAGATTTAATTTTCTGCTTGAATCGCAGAGTGAGAAAGTAATCATACGGATGCGTGTCATCATTTAGACCAGTTGTCATCCCAGAATTACAATTTCAATATGGCAGCACGCGTCTGTCATCCCCAGATTAGACTTTCCATCAGTGCGGTTCTCATCCCGCAGGTGAAGTATAGGTGAAGCACATTATATAACTGACAATCCAAATTGTTTTTCTTTCACTTCAGTGATTTGTACAGCCGTGGCAGCTATTTGTCACAAACAATCTGGTCAGGGATGTGCGGTATATGCATGTAAATGCTCAACGAAATGCCAACAAAATAAGTTTACACATTCAAATCACACAGAGAAGATGATTAATTCAGTTTGAAAACGGGAGCATGCACTCATCAGTATCTGTAACAGCACAGAACAAGCCCAAGATTGATTTTTTTCCTTCTCTCTCAGATAAAACTCCAGTATTAGTGACGTAATTCCAACCTCTATTTAAGTATAAATTGCATGTTTCATGCATATAACTGAGTCACCAACAGAGACAATTGAAATGATTGCCATTTATCTCCCCGCATTCTCACACACATGGACTAACAAAGATCATGGATCTCATCAGTGAGTGTGTGTGTGTGTGTTCATGCATGTGCTTATGCGTTGAGATGTGGGCTTTTCGTCCATTTGTTAAGCCTATGAATAATAATAAGCACCCAGCACAAAGTAATAGATGAGATTTTCAATGGTGGTCAACTACGTATTGTGAGAAAGGTCGCCTGCTACACCTCTGCATGAGTAAGTCCAAGGTTTTTCTTTATAAATGTGAGTAAGCAATGTGCTGTACATACTATACAGTACAATGGTAATACATTATATAACTCTGCAGTAGCTTATAGTTTAGTGACTCCTTTTTGGTAATTACTTATTGGGTTGAAGCCACCCACCCGATTCTTTCACGTGACCAGACCCATGACATGGTTGGAGAAGGTAAGCCGATGAGGAATGTCTTGGTTGGGGGGGAACACTAAAGCCATATTTAACTGTCTCTACTTGCGCCACGATCTTGTTCCATACATGCTGAAAAATTAAGTAATAATGAATAAGAATACTTTTAATGTTAAAGGTGAACTTACAGAGCAACTTGGACATGTATTGTTTGTCCTTGTATGTACAATAGGATACATACATATACTGGAGAAAAAAAAAGTTCGGAAATTTGTGTTTGGTGGATTATTTCTCTGTTGTTACAATGCTAATTGGCATTGTATTTTACATGGTTGGAAAGCCATGTAAAATACAAGGAAGCAAGCAACTTGTAAAGATCATGCAATTGTGGGATGAGCAGCACAGCTGATTGTGTGGGTAGCGCCCAAGAAAAATTTGCCGAAATGCTCTGCCAATGCAATGCATGATCCTTACAAGTTGGACATCATTGTGAAGGTAAATAAACAGGCTTTTCAACGATGTAAAATACAATGCCAATTAGCATTGATACAACAGAGAAATATTCGACCAAACACAAGTTTCCGAACTTTTTTTTCACAGTTTATATATATATATTTCTTTTTTTTCTTTCTTTTCCTCATAACAAAATATAATAAAACTAAATATAGATAAAACAAAATGGAGAGAAAAATAAATTAAAAAAAAATTAAAAAAAAATTAAAAAAAAACGGCTAGTTAGTGAGGTCACTTCATTGTTGGTTTTTAGTCTATTCATGTTTTTGTTTTGTTTTTTACAATAAAGAAAAATATCCTTTAAAAGCTGTCCAAACTCAGTCACATTACGGTCCTTCCTGTTGAACGGTTAGTGGAACACAAAGCTGTATCGTT
>CAKAOI010034381.1:6702-30593 GCA_916701655.1 Sebastiscus albofasciatus | reverse complement strand
TTCATGAAATCTTTCAACATATTATACTATGATTTTTTTCATGAAATTTTTCGACATGTTATACTATGACTTTTTTTCATGAAATATTTTGACATACTTTTTTTCATGAAATTTTTCGAAATGCTATACTATGACTTTTTTCATGAAATTTTTCGATATGTTATACTATGACTTTTTTTCATGAAATTTTTCAACATAAAAACTTTTTTGACTGAAATTTTTCAAAATGCTATACGATGACTTTTTTCATGAAATTTTTCGATATGTTATACTATGACTTTTTTTCAGGAAATTTTTCAACATATTATACTATGACTTTTCATGAAATTTTTCGAAATGTTATACTATGACTTTTTTTCATGAAATTTTTCAAAATGCTATACGATGACTTTTTTCATGAAATCTTTCAACATATTATACTATGATTTTTTCATGAAATTTTTCGACATGTTATACTATGACTTTTTTTCATGAAATTTTTCAAAATGCTATAATATAACTTTTTTTCATGAAATTTTTCGAAATGCTATACTATAACTTTTTTCATGAAATTTTTCGATATGTTATACTATGACTTTTTTTCATGAAATTTTTCAACATATTATAGTATGACTTTTTTCATAAAATTTTTCGAAATGCTATACTATGATTTTTTTCATGAAATTTTTCGACATAAAAACTTTTTTGACTTTTTTTCATGAAATTTTTCGAAATGTTATACTATGACTTTTTTTCATGAAATTTTTCGATATGTTATACTATGACTTTTTTCATGAAATTTTTCAACATATTATACTATGACTTTTTTCATGAAATTTTTCAACATATTATACTATGACTTTTTTTCATGAAATTTTTCAACATACTAAACTATGACTTTTTTTTATGAAATTGTACGACATACTATACTATGACTTTTTTACCACTTTTTTTCAACATACTATACTATGACTTTATATATGGTATTCACAATGGATAACATATTCGAACCAGCACTGTTCTCTTTCAGAAATGGAGAGAGGGCCTATATATAATAACACATAAGCCAGCTTCACAGAGATCAACACTTTCAAGAGGAAACCCAGGAGGCAGGACAACGTCCAGGGTGTGAAAATCTACAAAACAAGACAGGAAACTAATATACAAAGATGAAGGTTAGAAAATCAACGATGGTGGAAATTATGCCACAACACAGTCTGACACAAATGAGGTTTATGACTATAGCTCTGATCATCTAATGAATCTGCAGTGGAGGATCTGAGTGGAAGTGAAGGCCCATAAAACAATAAAGTGCACTGGCTGCTTTACAAACAAGCAAAAATTACATTGAATTCATTTCTTTAGGGGGATATCTCTCTGTTTGTCCACACTCTCCATCAGATTTCCATCTCAGTAAGACTACTGATTGTTGTATAAATCAATGAATGAGGACTTCTCCCCTCCACAGACATACCTGTCAAAAACCAAAACAACAACACAGTCTCATGTCCTTCCTCCTCGGCCTCCAGCAGCCTGCATTACCATAGGAGCTGGGAGGCCAGTGAAAGGCTCGCTCTGGTAGCCCCCTAACAGGATTAAGGGGGGATGTGGTGAGGTGCTGCTCCCGCTCGGTGTAACTCACTCTGATGTGATTTCCATTTGTCTGGCGTGGCCCTTACCTTCCCCTCCGTCTAATCCCTCACTATTCTCACCGCCGTCCGTCAGCCACACTAATCTGCTGCCAGGGTTTAAAGGAGGAGAAGCTTCCACACATACACCCTGGTAAACAGAGAGGGAGAAGGCTGTCTTCACTGTATGGGAGCACACACCATCACAGAGGGTTTGTGGATATATCCAGCTGGTGGTAAGACTACTGTTAGAAGTTAACTTGTTACTTTATACTGTACAAGGTGTTGTTTGAAGCCTATTGGCTTAGCTGTCATTAGCTCTTACTGTATGTGCTCTGCTCTGAGTTGTGTTTCACATGTCACTGCTTGGGCTTCTGTGTTTGTGGTGAACAGCAGCTTGTCATGAGTTTGATATCATGAAGATGATTTCAAACAGGGTGAGCTGCATGTAGACCTGAGTCAAATCTGTGCTACGCTAGTGTCTTTTGTACAAGCTCTAGTACAAATGTTATGAGTGAGAGTCACCTGTCTGTTGCATTAGATACAGGTAAGAAACAGTTCAAATCTATCTTGTAAAACTCTCAATTTTATCAAGTCATTTCTGGCTATTATGAGCACTAAAAATCTAATTTTCTTAAAGAAGTGATTGAATCTACCAGTGCAGTGAGAACATTACACTCAATTTTTAGTAGAAATCTACTTTTTTCACGAATTTACCAGAAATGACTGTCTGTATCTTGAAATAAGAGAGGATAATACAGGCTGCTGCATTACAAACAATGGAATTTAGAACATTTATTGGAATTGTATTGCATTAATGTTGAAGTCATAAGTCATAGTATAATATGTTGAAAAAAAAGTTGTAGTCTAGTATGTCGGGAAAAATGTCATAAGGGGTCATAGTATAGTATGTTGAAAAAAATCAGAATATAGTATGTTGAAATAAGTGAAACAAAATCTTAGTATAGTATGTGGAAAACAAGTCGTGGTGTAGTATTTCGAAAAAAAAAAAAGCCATAGTATATGTCGAAGAAAATGTCATAGTTTAGCAGATAGAAAAAAAAGTCGAAAAAAAACATAAAAAGTCATAGTGTTGTATGTAAAAAAAACGTCATAGTATAGTATTTCGAAAGAACGTCATAGTATAATATGTCAAAGAAAATGTCATAGTAAAGTACATAGAAAAAAAGTTATAAAGACGTCTTAAAATAGTATGTTGAAAAAAAGTCACAGTATAGTAAGTTAAAAAGTCCTGACCCTCTTGCTGTGAGGCGACAGTGCTAACCACTGTGTAGCTCACGGCTCCTAACACTATAATAAACCAGAATCAGAAGATACCAGACTAGAACAGGAGGCAGAAAAAGCTATTTGCAATATGAAAATGACCACACCAGACACAGAGCTATCAACTGGTACCTTGTATTGTTTTTAAAATAATAAACAAAATAGAATTAATATACAGTACATGAGTTCAGTATACAGTTAAATTCCACAAAGATGATTCAGTTTCAACTCAGCAACAAAATATTTCCTTTGTCACACTCTAATATCAATAATTCAGAATCTCAATCTTCAATATTTGGATCCAACATTCGATGAGTAATAATAATAAAACAATAACCAGGTTCAATATGATCACTTCACAACTCGTTTCAACCTTACAATAATTCACTATTAACTGTTCCAGTAATAAACACTGTTATCAAGGCATCACAATACACCACATCAATAATATGAATATTCAGTCCATTCACTTTAACCAGAGTGATGGTTAACACTCGGTCCTTTCACCGGCACAGGGAACGTGTTTGAGGGAGCACGAAGAGGGTAAGTGTCTTTTCCAAGTCAAGTAAAAAAAAAAGGGTAAACCTAGAGTCTGTGATTTGGGGTTGTGCACGGGATGCTGGGAGTTGCAGGACCAAAGTCTCTGCTCCTCTGCTCCTCTGCCTGCCTGCTTGCCTTCACTCAGCTCACACCACCTCACGTGCATGCGCGCACACTACACACTGCAGAAGACTCCGTAGCGCTGAGAATAACTATATGAACAGTGATATTGCACATGAGAATGTAAAAAGTAGTATTGCACATGATATTGATATTATATTTGTACTCAGTGTCCGGTGTTTTCAGCTGTCCTTCCTGCAGAAGGAAGAAACACCTGTTGCTTCAGTATTAAACAGTTCAGTAGCTTTACCAGCCAGAGAAAACAGAGCAATCAAACACTCTTTAAAGGGACTATTTGTAACTTTCAGAAATGCTTGCTAACAGCGACACCTGTGGCCGCTAAGTCAACGAAAGTCAGTGTCGGGCTCGTGCTTGCTCGCTCTACATAGACATGAATGAGCATCGGTCAAAACAGTGAGGAGACACACGTCAGCTAAAACCACAATATCACTCTATATTTCAGCTGCTTGGCAGTAATGTTAGCTGACCAGACCAAGGTCTCTCCATGAATCACTGCTGATCTTAGTGTTGGCTTTTCCTGCTTCGGCCTCCCGACCACAGCCGGAGGGAACAGGGGAGACACCGCAGTTTTGGTTGGAGACGACAACGTTTCTCTCTGCGGAGCCCCGTCACGTCACAAGACACGGGAAACCTCTGTTCGTCTGGAGGAGCTGCAGCAGTTATTTCTGCACAAACGTCCACTGTACATTCACTAGATATTCTCAGAGCTAAACTAACTCTTCTGCAGTGTGGAGTGAGCAGCATGCACATGAGAGTGGAACGAAAGAGCGAGAACGAGTGCAGTGTGTGAGTGAAGGCAGGCAGAGGAGCAGAGACTCCGACCCTGGAGACCAAAGCTACGGTCTCCCCCGCGTCCTCCGACCGCAGCCAACACTGTTTAACAGACGGGCTTCACTAGATGCAACTTTGGTGCTTCCGTGTAGTTTGTGTCGGAGTGTTGTCTGAACAGCGTAGCCACATGTGAGACATGAAATAAAACACCTGTTGCTTCAGTATTAAACGGTTCAGTAGCTTAACTAGCCAGAGAAAACAATCAAACACTCTTTATGTCATGTTTTTTATATTCTACCCAGTGCAGCTTTAATTTAGTTGAGCTCTACAGATCCTCTCACACACACATCTACGAGCTTATAACAGAGTACAGACTGTCATATTGTGTTTACAGCTTTATCTGAGTTATATTTTTACCGTTCAGCAGCAACTTCCTCTCCTTACAGAGTCGCTCTAACGTTTGAGTAGTACACTGTCTAACCTGCCTAGGTAGACCTGCACTCTGACTGGCTAAGGCACTTCCGTGTTGTTAACTCTTTGTGACCTGCGTTACACCTGCATCACTGTGCAGCCCCCAATCTTATATATATTATAATATATAATACAACTTATTTGGGAATTGCCAAGTTCATATTATTGATTTCAAAATATATTTTCCAACATTTATTGAGTAAATGACTTGGCTTTATCATAAGACATGATGAATGGTATGATCATACTTTCCAACCTTTAGACCTCAAAAATAGGGAGGAGAGTTTCAGAGACTTTGTTTCCTGCATTCTGGTGATTTTTAAAGAATGAAAATAACAAAATAATAAGTACACTGCAACTTTTTAGATTTAATTCTCAGGAAAGAAAACTGAATAATTTGCTCCTCTGATGTGAACTTGAATGAATCTCTGGTATAAACTAATTGGCTATTCATCAGTTTTCATTCATTCATTAAGTTTTTGCTCATGCTTGAGTATTTCTTTCTCTTAGTACTCTTTCTATTATTTCTACTATTTCTCTCTCCATCTCTCACTCACTGAAGGTCTTTTCAGACACAATGTGACAACAAAATGACTGTGCTCTGAAACCTGTTATTTCCAATGGCTCGCCATAGGTCTATTGTCGTCTGGGTGGAAACAGTAGGGCTTATGGCTTAATACACGCTGTACAGAGCCAGAAACAGGTTGAGATAATGAAAAGGGGTGGGGGGAAGTGTGAAAAATTGCCATAAATTGGAAGAAATACAGGAGAATTGGGACCCCGGGAGGAAACCGGGAGAGGGCGATGAAAAACGGGAGTCTCCTGGGAAAATCGGGAGGGTTGGCAAGTATGGGTACGATAAAAGTATCTATTGAGGTCTGACCTGTCTGCATCTGTCTGTGTCTCTGCTACCAGATGTGATGCTCCTGACATGAATGAATGGCCCCTTATAAAGCAGACATGACAGCAGAGGAAATCCTGATCCCGTGGGTGTCCAGCCCTGCGGGGGAGGTCAAGTTGATGCCCGAGCACGGGCTGGAGGAGGAACTCAACACCTGCAACCAGGAAGTAACGCTCTATCGCACAGACACGGCCACTGAGGCGTGTGCAGCAATCACCGACAGGTAACACACAAGTCTCATCTCTTCTGTCGAGCCGTTTGATAGGAACATTTACTGCATCCTCTGGGGAAGTTAGTACGCTGTCTGTGTTAAGGGATCAGTATGCATGAATCAAACAAGGTCATGTGACGTGTGGTTCGACTATGACTAAAGGTGTTTATACGTGAAAACGGATACCTTTTCTTTAGTTTATGCCCCCTAGGGAAAACAATCCTCACTTTCAGGGTTTAGGTTAGGTTTAGGCAATAAAACTACTTGGTTAGGTTTAGGTAAAACAAACGTCTTTGTTAGGTTTAGGCAAAAAAACCCTTCTTGGTTAGGTTTAGACAACAAAACTACTTGGCTAGGTTTAGGCAACAAAACTACTTGTTTAAGTTTAGAAAACACAACTTTTTGGTTAGGTTTAGGCAACAAAACGTCTTGGTTATGTTTAGGAAAACATCATGGTTTGGGTTAAAACAAGTGGGCTACGTTTGTTTTGTAACTAGCGTTAGTTAAGCACAGAAGTTACGTAACAACAGTAAAGTAAAATAAGTCGACTTGATTTCACACGGGACACAAACGGTGCTCTCCTCCTATCTCCTATCACAAGTTCACAACACTAAAGGAAATGTTACAGCAGACATCCTCACATACACTCCTCTATCCTCTGACATGACGGTTGTCTCTCTCTGTGTTCTAGTCTGTGCAGCGACGAGCCATTTTGTCGGATCTGCCACGAAGGCAGCGCCTCAGGGGAGCTGCTGTCCCCCTGCGAGTGCTCTGGGAGCCTGGCCATGGTACACCGGGCCTGCCTGGAGCACTGGCTCACCGCCTCCAACAGCAGCCACTGTGAACTCTGCCACCACCAGTATGCACTGGAGCGCCTGCCAAAACCTCTCACTGAGGTAGGCCCTGCACAGTATCCTCATTTTGTGACACTCACTGCTTCTCAGCATTCAGTTCTTAAACCGTTTTATAAAAATAACTTTTTTTAAAAATCACATTTGCTCCATTTCTACCCACTGCAGCTTTAAGTCTAATTTTTAGTCAGTTAAAGGAATAGCTCAAGATTTTTGGGAGACGACATTATTTGCTTTCTTTCCCAGAGTGAGATGAGCAGATTGTTCAGTATCATGTCGGTGAGTTAAGATCAGAGCTACAGTCGGGATGTTGTTAGCCTAGCTTAGCAAAACGACTCGAAGCAAAGGGAAGTTCAAAAGATGATGATGAATGATTTAAATCATCTCATCTCACTCTCAAAATAGAGAGAAAGAAAATGAGCACATTTTCCAAAAATATTGAACTATTTCTTTAATGTGATAATAAGCATAAATGAAATACTACGACGGAGTATTAGGGTCACATTGAGGGGGAAAAAAAATCTGAGATTTCGAGAATAAAGTCATAATATTACGAAAAAAAGTCAGAATTTAATGAGAATAAAGTCATAACTTTATGAGAAAAAAGTAATTTTCTCCTCCACAAAAGAGTTTCCCCATCAGGTCCGTGTGGTTCTTTCTTCAGAATAAACGCAGTTTCTCACACAATCTTTTCAAGGTCCTGATACTTATGATAATGTGGGGCTGATGTGCCAAAAGATGAAGTATTTGGTGATTTGTGAAACCTAAACTAAAATATAACTTCTCAAGATGCTCCACGTTCCTCATTTTCACACAGGCTGCTCTATTTCCCTCTAAAATAACACGTAAAATTACTACCTTTTAATATTATGACTTTATTCTCATAATACTACGACTTTTTTCTCGTAAACTTCTGACTTTATTCTTGTAATATTATGACTTTATTCTCGAAATCTCATTTATTTTTCCCCCTCAATGTGGCCCTAATACTCCGTCATAGAAATTCGAATGTACATTCAACCAATGATAAAACATGTGACAAACCGGATGTCCAGCAGGCCTGCTCTTTTATTCTCCATGAGACAGCAGACGTCCCGGTCAGTGTGGGAGGAGCCTCCTGCAGCCAGTCGCTGCCTTCACGTTGGAGGACCTGCTGCTGTTAGCTGGACCGCTTGTGCCCCCCCCTAAAGCCACTTAGCCTGAGAGCCAGATTAGATGGTGTTTCCTCCTCCTCGCTGCTCTGCAGAGCACGGTGCAGGAGAGTGTATTAGTGGCCTTCCTCGTCTTCCTGCTGCATGTGTGGTCACAGCCAGTAATCTGCTGATTAAGCACCACGTTCTCCACCAGGTTAAGCTACACGGTGAACGGCATAAGCCTGCTGTCAGGCAATGCTGGACACATGCACGCACATGCACAGAAACACATTGCTTTATGATAGTAATGTACAGTCGTACAGCTGAATGTTCTGGAGGTGTTAGACATCTCTATCTAAGTCTATGTAGTGATAGCACTATTTTGGCTGATGAGACGTCTTCCTATGTCTGTGTGAGTGTGTGCAGACTGTGTTGCAGCTGTTTGGGTGGGGCCTTTATCATCCTTATTAATACACGGGTCTGGTGACCTCACTTCCGCCCACCTTCAAGTCTAATGAGCCAGAATAATTGTTTTTTTTTTTAAAACCTTTCGGACAATAACGTGCATTTAAGATGGGTCATCACACAAAACCATACTCACACTGCAAGTCCCCTGTAATACTGTAATTATTGGACTCACAATGTCAGTATTTCTAACATCATAGTTATGGACTCTATATATATGTATATTAGGGCTGTCAAAGTTAACGCGATTCCGTGTTAATTCAAATTCATTTATTGCCACTAATTTCTTTAATGCATTAACGCAACTTGTGATTTTTAGGTTCTAGCGGGCTCATTTTAAAGCTAGAGTGAAGATACTAGCATCATATGAAACGATAAATATATAAACTATATACTAATCCATCGGTACCAACCATGTCATACTAGCTCGTCACAAAAGAGGCTAAATAACGCTCCAAACTTATGCAAACTTTTGGCGAGGAAAAACTGGCATGGCCATTTTCAAAGGGACCCCTTGACCTCTGACCTCAAGATATGTGACTGTAAATGTGTTCTCCCCTTTGCAAACATGCCCACTTTATGATAATCACATGCAGTTTGGGGCAAGTCAGAGTCAAGTCAGCACACTGACACACTGACAGCTGTTGTTGCCTCTTGGGCTGCAG
This sequence comes from Sebastiscus albofasciatus, assembly GCA_916701655.1. Lineage (NCBI taxonomy): Eukaryota > Metazoa > Chordata > Actinopteri > Perciformes > Sebastidae > Sebastiscus > Sebastiscus albofasciatus. The sequence goes on along the minus strand of CAKAOI010034381.1, from coordinate 21,553 downwards.
TTTGCCATGTTATGATTTGAGCATATTGTTTTATGCTAAATGCAGTACCTGTGAGGGTTTCTGGACAATATCTGTCATTGTTTAGTGTTATTAATTGATTTTCAATAATAAATATATACATACATTTGCATAAAGCAGCATATTTGCCGACTCCCTTGTTGATAAGAGTATTAAATACCTGACAAATCTCCCTTTGAGGTACATTTTGAGCAGATAAAAAATGTGATTAATCATGATTAACTATGGACAATCATGCCATTGAAAACTAAACTGATAGAAAATGTGTCTGATATAACATTATAGTGGAACACAGTTACATATTGTGTTTTTTAATACTATTTATTTACTACTACTACTACTACTAACTGCATGCAACAGTTCACAGGATCCAAGCATTTAGCTCCACCTGCTGGCCAGATGCCACTCTTTCCACCCCAGGTGTTCTATCTCTACATATGGTACACATAGTTAAATCTTTATTAACCAGTCTTCCCCCATCCTCTTCCTCCCCCCAGTGGTTGTGTTCTCCATCCATGCAGCAGCAGAGGAGGACGCTGTGTGGCGACGCCGTGTGTTTCCTCTTCATCACGCCTCTGGCCAGCCTGTCAGGCTGGCTGTGTGTTCAGGGCGCCATGGACCTCTACCACACCAACGGCATGGAGGCCCTGGGGCTGCTGGTCCTCACGCTGGCTCTCTTCACCATATACGTCTTCTGGACCATGGTGCGTTCAGGGTCTAGACTTGTCAGAGTTAATTCTCTGCAGCCCCTTTCACATTACAAATTCATTTGATTTGGTTGCTAGGATTATTGCATTTTCATTTTATGTTTTACTAAAAAAGCACATACGTATGTGGAAAATTATGATATTGTGGAATTACATTTTCATTTTCAAGTTTACATGATCATTTCTAATGAAGTCCCCTATGAGCTTCCATACTTGACCTTTACCAGCTGTACTGAAATATGATGCGTATTTGTTTCTCAGGTATCTGTGCGCTATCACACACACCTGTTCAAGACGTGGAAGAAGACCGACCAGAGAGTGAGACTGAAGGTTCCCTCACCTGCCCACAGCGCTCCTAACCAACAGACCCCGTCCATAAACACCCTCAGCAAGGCCTCCAACAAAGAGACGATGGTGTAGAGACTCCGGTCTACAACACTGAACATACCTCATATATAAATATATATATATATATATATATAATTAAAGGGAAGAGGAGAACAGAGTGTTCCAGTCCAGACACGGTAGCAGATATGAAGCCAACTCATAACATAACTGTGCATAATGTCATCATTTAAATGTAATAAAAGCTCTTAATGTAATAAAACATTGAGCGTATAACGTAATAACAGTTTTGTTCATAATGTAATAAGTTATTACATTATGAGTGTTATTACATTTTAAACTTAGCAAAAAAAAGTTGAATAATATAATAATTAAAAACAAAGAGTACTCTACTTGTCTCTTAAAAGCACAGAAACACTTCTAGTTTTACAAGATACAAGTGGAATAGATCATTTAAAGCAACTGGACTTTGTCTGTTTGACAGAGAAATATGGTTATTAGTATTATATTAAATTCAGCATCATCTCTATAAAGGTTCTCATTTGTCCAGGTCGCTGGATATCTTGTAGTCCAAGAGGCTTTATCAATATGGAACTGATTGATGAAAATGTCCTATATGAAAAGGTTTCCTATAAGGCTTTAAGAGACAAGGAGAGTACTCTTTCTTTTTTTAATTACCACATTATTCAACTTTTTTTGCTAAGTTTATACAAAACTTATGTTATGCACTCATGGTTTTATTACATTATGAGCTTTAATTACATTTAAATGACTACATTATGCACAGTTCTTACGTTATGAGTAGCTACACTCCGTCAAGAGCTGGAGGACTGTTACACCAGCCTCTGGAACATTTTACTGGGCGTCAAAGGAGCAAATCTAAAGACTTCTGACAACCTTTGAGTCCGTTTTAATGTGATGAAGACGAACATCTTGTAAGAAGAAGAGTCATTCTGGCAACTGTGGACATGCTCAGTATTGTTTTTAGAGTCCACGGTGACAATCGGTATCATTTCCTGAAGACAATGATGTGTTCTGGACTATCATTTTTCCTCCTCATGGAACATATTCAAGATTACCAATTGATGACAATCTGTTGCAACGTTACAGAGAAGAACTAAAGTGTGCAATGCTTTAGCTCATGTCATCCATGTGACAGTTCATCAGCTGTCCATCCATCCATCCATCCATCCATCCATCCATCCATGCCACGGGGCTGGAGCCGATCCCAGCTGACAGTGGGCAAAGGCGGGGTTCACCCTGGACAGGTCACCAGACTATCACAGGGTTGACACATAGAGACAGACAACCATTCACGCTCACATTCACATCTACAGGCAATTTAGAGTCAACAATGAACCTAACCTGCATGTCTTTGGACTGTGGGAGGAAACCGGAGAACCCGGAGAAAACCCACGCTAACACGGGGAGAACATGCCCTCATCAGCTGTTCAGACTGACTCAAGACTTTCACAAACAATTCAATAAGGCTCTGCTCATTATTCCTGCCACATGGATGTTTTTTTCCAATCCTGTGAGCAGGACAAATAAAACTAAAACCATCTGCATGGCTACAAACGGTAACACTTAATTTTACAGGTCCGCAAATTCCATGGTAATTAGAATTACTGCCAAATTACCCCAATATTTACCACAAAAATTACTTTTCTATAAACATTATTTAATAATGATATGCTAAAATAGCATATAATGGTTAAAATAGGGCCCTTAGGATTGAGAAGCATCTGTGCGCTGCTCTTCAACAGAGGTGGAAAACTAATAGAAGACACTTCTGATCAGGCACAAAGCTCACCATTGTGTGACTTATTGTCTCCACAAATGTAACCTGGTAGCTGATGTCATGATTCAGGGAGTTATTTTGCTAATTATTATCTATTTACCAGCAGACATGGAAATAAGGCACATCAATTAACTTTGTATTCTTTTCCTGGAAATGTATTAAATAAATTACCAGTTATTGGGAAATAGCGGAATATAATTATTAAATAATGTTTATAATAAAGTAAATTTTGAGGTAAATATTGGGGTGATATGGCAGTAATTCCAAAGACATTTCAAATAGGTGATAATTAACCTAATTACCATGAAGTTTGCGGACCTGTAAAATGAAGTGTTACCCTACATACCACTAGAAGGAAAGAAAGAAGATGTGCAAATGATATTTTCTGTTGGGTATTTGGGTGAGCTAACCCGTTAACTCTTCTGTTGATTCAGTTTATTAAGTGTGAGTCAGTGAAGTGGGAGCACCTTCATACACACAGCTTTTCCCGCCAAATTTAACTATAAATGCATATATTGTAATAAACAGTCTTCAATACTTAGAGCCAGGTGTCTCTACCATAATGTATTTATTATGCTTTATTAAGTTTTATATCACACACACACATTTAAAATGAGATAAATTCAAGGCAAAGCTCATAATCATCTTGTGCAGTTAAGAGCCATGAAACGAGTGAGGAATACTGAGGTTGATGCTGTTGCTCTAAGGCGTCTGACTAATGTGTCAAAGTCCTACTGTAGTTTCTCAGAGTTGAGTTCGTTGTAGGAGACAACAACTGGAACCAGATAGCAGCAGACTCGAGGCCAGAGCCGGTCCAGGTTCTCCAGACAGCAAATCACATGACGGCACAGCTCCCCTCCTCCTTAGACAGATCCTGAAATAAGAAACAAGCACAGCGGCGTTATATTTATATTTTTATATATATGTAATCAATTAGCATCAGGGGAAACATGCTGGTCTCATACAGGCAGCACTGGACGTACAGTTAGAGGAAGGCACAGCACATGAGTCTGGAGCAGGGGGAGGAGGGGTTACTGGTGGGAAACAAACAGCTGCCTTCGTGGATCTTTCTATTGAAGAACAAGCCAAGTAAGTTCATCTTAGCTTTTGAGAATGCATCATTAGTACGGTATGTTATTGCGTCATTGGCATTGCTACATCCTTTGTGCTCGTACCAATTAAAATCAAACATTACAATTGAAGTTGATGCTATAATAACGCGTTAACGCAAATTCGTTTAACGCACCAACTTGCGTTTTTTTAGGTTGTAGCGAGATCAGTTTTAAAGCTAGAGTGAAGATACTGGTATCATATGAAACTAGAAAACTTAATGAATCCGTCGGTATCAACCATATCAGACTAGCTTCTCACGAAGGAGGCTAAAAAACGTCCTAAACTTCTGCAAAATTTTGGTGAGGAAAAACCGTCATGTCCATTTTCAAAGGGGTCCCTTGACCTCTGACCTCCAGATGTGTGAATGTAAATGGGTTCTATGGGTACCCACGAGTCTCCCCTTTACAGACATGCCCACTTTATGATAATCACATGCAGTTTGGAGCAAGTCATAGTCAAGTCAGCACATTGACACACTGACAGCTGTTGTTGCCTGTTGGGCTGCAGTTTGCCATGTTATGATTTGAGCATATTTGTTTTTGTGCTAAATGCAGTACCTGTGAGGGTTTATGGACAATATCTGTCATTGTTTTGTGTTGTTAATTGATTTATAATAATAAATATATACATACATTTGCATAAAGCAGCATATTTGCCCACTCCCATGTTGATAAGAGGATTAAATACTTGACAAATCTCCCTTTAAGGTTCATTATGAACAGATAAATGTGTGATTAATTTGCGATAAAATCATGATCAACTATGGCCAATCATGCGATTAAATATTTGAATCAATTGATAACTCTAGTTTGTACTGAATAAAACACAACAGGCAGCAGCAAATCCAACACGTATGAAACAAGCCATGCATGTTGTGACCAGCAAACAAGAGCGGAGCACAGCGGGTACAAGCGGACGAGCAGAGAGGGCAGCGCCGCCCTCCTCACCTCCTCCTGTACAGCACGCCGTCTGCTCCGCGCTCAAGAGACTGAACAACACTTCTTCTTCTTCCTCTTTGGCTTCAGTGTAGGCAGAGAGGGGAAACAAGTGACATCAAGTTTCATAATACTGAAGCATCTGTGCTTGTATCTGTAAGAGCACACTGAGGTGACAGAACTTGATAGCCGGTGTGTTTACCTGTCTCCTAAAGTGCTGGATGTCGCTGCCTGCCACGTACTCTTCATCAAAGTCCAGTTCGGTTTCCTCGTCACCTCGGTCCTGCATACACACCCTGCGCTCCGCTATTTCCTGAGAACGTATCACATGACTCCTGTCGTGAGTTACATCCAACGTCGTAAAGATAGCCGAGACAAAAAGGATTCGCACTAGGCACTCTGAATAAACACCACCTCATCCTTACACATATCATCTCATGACTCAGAGTAGATCACTTCATAATGAGGGGTAGACCAAGATACTTTTAAAAGGACTTTGACTGCAGTGATTGAAGCAAACTGCATCTCCCAGAATGCACCTGTACACACTGCTCCACTCACCTCATGGTTGGGGTTCATAAGAACCACCCGTATATCAGTGATGGGGCCCCAGCTCCTGTGGCCCTGCAGAACCAGGTCCCCAGAATCAGCCTCCGCCTCAGAACCTGCTGCCCAGATCTGACAGCACACACACAGACACACACACTTTTGTTAATTCTATTTCACCTACTTGAGAGGGCCCCTATTAAAATGCTCAACAAATCTGATTTGAGTCCGTTTGGTCTATCTATGATGTGCCATCATAGTTCTGGGTGACCACAGACAGCTGCAAGATTCAACGTCAGGACGTCAGTGACGACAGGAGGAGAATCTCAACACAGACACTTTTTGCGACACAGTGTCATGTGAATTTCGCACCATAAATTTGCGTCTATTCGTCTCGACTTTGTATGTAATCGTGGGAAACATACAGCTAACTACTCACTGTGAGTGTCTGCCCACCAGCCAGGATGCAGGGGGAGGGGATGTGGAAGGAGAGGTCTCCAGAGTCCGGGTACATCCTCCGTACCACCCAACCGCCCAGCGGCTGCTCCTGGAAACGCACAGATGAGGACAAGAAGCAGTTAAATGATGCATATAAAGAAGTACTCATGCTTTAACCAAGTAAATACAAAATTAGGGATGGAAATCTAATTTTTGGTCTGTGCACCAAGATGAGATAACGCTGATGACATCACTCTGGGTTACCTGACAAAGCTCCTCCAGAGCTTCAGGAAACATTATACAACAAGTTGTGTCTTTGCACACAGCTGTGCCGTGATGAAGTCAAACTAAAACTAATTCTTGATACTAAAAAGTACAAATCAAGTCTAACCCCGAAAAATAAAGAAACCACGATGCAGCTGCATCACAACCTTACCGCCTCGGAGTTGTTCTTCAGTCGAACATACTTCCCGTCCATGTCGACCTCGGCTACGCTCACGGTACCGTGCGCTGCTGAACGACTGGACATCTTATATGCGGGCGAGCTGCCGGAGGCTCCCTCGTGTTTCCGTTTCTTCCCTCGGAGCTTGTGGCTGCTGTGTTCGCGTGTTCGGGGTACGGCTGTGTGCTGGGAGGGGCTGGGTGACAGCTGCAATCTGAAGAAAACACACATTTATTTGGTTTTAAATAAAAGCAGCCAGGCAGGTATCATCCATGCTACATGTACATAGATCACAGTCGTACTGTACCTCTGCTCCTCCACCTCCAGCATCTTCCTGTAGGCGTTGATCTCCATGTCCAGAGCCAGCTTGACATCCAGCAGGTCCTCGTAGTCCTCCAGCTGGGTGAACATCTGGCTCCTCATGGTCAGCAGCTCCTGCTCCTTCTGACTGAGTCTCTGCTGCCAAACCTCCCGCTCCCCGTCCCGAGTCCTCTCCAGATCCTGGAAGCGGCCCTCCAGCTCCATTTTCTGACGGGATAATATCAAGACAAATGTTAGCAGAACACTAAATGTGTTATTTTTGGAAGACTGTGGCCTGGGACTATAAGGAATTTTCTACACAGCTGACCTTGTTTTGTTAACAGATGCCCTTTTGGTGCCCAAGGCCAAATTCAGATTTGAAGTGAATTTCTTTGTTTTTTTAGAGGGCGACCAGCAACCCCCAGAAGGTGGCACCCTAGACGCCATGCATACTTGCCAACCCTCACGATTTTCCTGGTAGACTCACGTTTTTCATTACCCTCTCCCGGTTTCCTCCCGGGGTCACAATTCTCCTGTATTTCTCCCGATTTATTACAAATTTTCACTTTTTTTCCTTTTTGTTATCTCAACCTGTTTCTGGAACTGAACAGTGGCTCTACTGTTTCCACCCGGACGACAATAGAGCTACACCAACTGTTGTTTCCCGGCGGAAGAGAGCAGTCTATGCTCGCGACACAGCGCAGCCCCCAAGTTGGGCTTTGCTGGATGCAGTGAAAAGCCGCCGTGGCGCAGTGCAAGCTATTGGAAATAACGGGTTTCAGAGCACAGTGGTGCCGTTGTATCCAAAAGGACCTTCAGTGAGTGAGAGACGGAGGGAGAAATGGAGAGAACTAAGAGAAAGAAATACTCAAGCAGGAGCATAAATAAATAAAAACGGATGAATATTAGTTTACGCCAGAGATTAACACGCCAAGTGATACGCTTTGAGTTCAGGCTGGTGGACGCCAAGGGTAGAGTACGAGCAGGGAGGCATGGAGGCATCTGATTGGTTCTTTACAAGCGGACCGCGAGGCAGTGATTGGTAGACGTTTTTACAGGATTACAGCAGCTACAGATGACGGCTCTTTTCCGGTCCTTTTTCAGAGCTCATCAGTAATGGATCGCTGTCGGGGTGTAAAGACCATTTCAACCAATATAACAAATAGTGGAGAACATCGTCAACCCTGCCTTTAAGCTGGGCCTGCAGATGTCTCTGTGTGTTGCGTTACAGCCTGCACCTACATCTTTCTGGTACTGCTGGAGCTGGGCGCTGAGGCTCTCCACTCGGAGCTTGGTGGTTTCCAGTTCGTCTTTGGTAGCTGACGCAACGTTGTTTTTCTCCAACGCCGCCTGCTGAGCGTTCTGTAACTGTAGGGCAGAAAGGGTTCAATAATATATCAGAAACTTCAAACTACATAAATCTGGATACTGTTAAAGATGTTATTTGTACCTTTGAACTGAAGGTTCTGTCGATCTCCTCTTTGTACTGCTGCAGCTGAGACTCGTGGTCCTGGCGGAGCTGCTGCATCGTCTCGGCCATTTTACTCTCAAACTCTCTCCGTCGTCCCGAGTCCAACTCCACCAGACGACTCTCGTGTCGGCTTCGGACCTCCAAGATCTCCTACAAAACATTAATAAAATGTGCACATATGAGCCTGAGGCGATGCATAAAAATGAACCGGTTCCTCTCAGGGGAAGGCAGGAACTGTGTTGAGGTGGAAGGTTACTAATTTATAGTCGACATGTGTGGTTTACCTGCTCACTGATGTTCCTCTGGAGTCCCAGCTGCTCTTTGAGTGTTTGCGCCTGGTTCTCCAGGTCCACCCTCCTCAGGATCTCAGAGCTCAGCTGGTTCTTTGTGTCCGCCAGCACGCCCTCCACCTGGTGACACCCCCCATCCCACACACACAGTTAAATCATCATCTCTCTGTCAAAGGCTAGTGGGAAGACACACAGAATATTTTATAGCAAAAGTGGTTAAATTGACAGATATATTGTGAAAATATGGTAAAATAAAGCCTACATTAAGAAATGTATGAAATGGGGACAAATGGCACGTCTACAGTCAGTAGATATTTAAAAATACACTTCAATCAGGGAGAACTTGTTACACACCACTTATTGAAAAGTTTTGTATCAGTATTTAATTTAAGGCGTAAATAAATGTTCTTGATGCAAAAGTAATAATTTGCACTTAAACTTAAGACATTTTCTATTCCTATTAACGGGGGCTTTAAGACCTCAAACATGGAGATCATTACATCTCCAGTGAGCCCTGTATGTATATCACCCAGCATGTTTAAATGTAGCTTTGATTCATACGTTTTCCAGCTGGCCCTGCACGTCAGTGAAGTCCTCCTCCAGTCTCCTGTTCTCAGACAGCAGCTTGGTGAACTCGGCGTCCTTGGAGCTCAGAATCGCCTCGACTTTCCTCCACTGGGCCAACGCATTCGCCAGATCGCTCTCCTTCTTCTGGTTCCTGAAGTGGCAGAACATCATAACAATTTATGAGCACCATAGAAATCACATCATGCCAAACTCCATTCATATATCTGTAGGTTTAGTGCTGCCTTGGTCACCGCCATACATACACAACTTTTAGGTCTCTTCTCAGTTTAGTTCAACAATTAAGGATTGCCTAAACCTTATTCTGTTACAAAACTAATGTCTCAAAACAGTTCAACCTCGATTTAAGCCTGCGTTGCGGTTTCTTTAATCTGTGCATTGTGAACACAACACGCTCCTAGGTTCGCTTTGCCCTTTGCATTATAGCCCTCTAGGTTTGCCGTCAGGGATGTCTTATTTGATCAGCCACTGATCGTTATCGGCCAATATTCAGTAAAAATATGCCATCGGGAGATCGGCATTAATGGTTTCTAGATACCAATCCCTGATAATGCTACGTTGTGAACCACAAATCTGTGTTGAAATCAACGGGAGGAGAGCTAGTTAACGTTAGCTGTTTGCAGTCGATGGGCAGCACAGTCCTGCTTGGCTGAATAACGGAGCTAACAGCTAATATACAGAGTCTCCATTGAGTTACATTATGATGCGTTCAAGCTCAAAAAATTAATATTGGGCGAAAATTCTAATGCTATCATGATGTGTTCGAGTGTAATCTTGTAAAACGTAGTTTTTGGCAAGAAACTTGAAAATAAATACTACTGTTTGAAGGAGATGTTTTCAATATAAAATAGATACTGATAAGAGAGAAACTGACGAGACACATGCTCCTTTTTTTAGACAAACTGGACAGTATTCTGTGTGGAGGCCCTAAAAATGTCAATGACGGGGAAAGCATTGACCGGCAGTGATGGAGGTAGAACTATAGTGTGAACAGAGAGAAGACTGAGGCCCCATCAGAGCTCACGTGGACCAGAAACACAACTGAGTCCTCTTTCAAATGAACGGACAATGTGAACACAAAAACAACCGAGTCCCTTTTCTGTTGGTCCACTTTAAGAGGACCGAGTCTGGTTCGTTTAAAAAGGACTAGATGTGAAAACACCCTTAGTCAGGCTGCTGAAAGGAACTATGACTTCATCTCTTCCATGTTGTCTTTTTATTTTATGGTTTGCTTTTCTTTTAGCATATCTGTTTGTTTCCAACATAAAACAGAAACAGAAAGGAAAAAGGCCGCATATTTGCCAACAAGAGGTAAAACAATGACTCCAACATACTTCTCTAAATGGGCCAGGTGGAAATTTCCAACCAAACTCTTATTAAGGATGAAGTGTGTAAAGAAGTTCAGGCCCCCCATCTCAAAATACAGGAGCTGTGTGAACTAGAGATCTACCGATTTTCGGCACCGATATTTAGCATTTTTACGATTATCGGTATCGTTATTTTTTTAACTGATAAACTACATTCATTTAAAAATTCTACTTTGCTCTTATGAAGCCTCCTCTCTCGGTCAGCGCTCTCACACTGTGCAGTCTGGCTCAATGTCCCATCCACAACACTATCTGATTGGTTACCAGCAATAGCCAATCAACACTGAGGGATAAAACTTCAGGGTGATAGTGTTTATTTTTTAAATTATTATTATTTTTGTTTTAAGAAAATGTTTTAAAGTTCTCTTTTAATTAAACATATGCTTTAAGGGATTCCAATGAAGTTTTATTCCCTTATTTGACACCAAAATTTAAATTTTTACTGCAAATGTGTATCCGTTTACAATATCGGTTATTGGTCGGTATCGATCCCCATTGTGAACCAGCTATAAAAAGTAGGAATATTACTAAAACAGGTGCCCGAATTAACTCCGAATTACACAGCAGCACAGAAATGTCCTCATCTGTGTTGTGCAGGTGTGTTTGTCTAAAGCAGGGCTCAGCAACCTTTACTACCAAGAGAGCCATTTTAGGCAACAAAAAAAAAAAAAAAAAAGAAAGAAAATCTGTCTGGAGCTGCAAAACATTTGATCATTGTGATGAAGGTAACACAGTTTATAGTCTAAGTATATAGTATATAAGTCTAATGCAGTGAAGGCCAAAGTGGAAATGTACTACGGAGTATTAAGGCCACATTGAGGGAAAAAACATCTGAGATTACGAGAATAAAGTCATAACTTTACGAGAATAAAGACAACTTTACGAGAAAAAAGTCATAACTTCACGAGAATAGTCACAACTTTAAGAGAATAAAATCATAACTTTACAAGAATAAAGTCGTAACTTTACGAGAAAAAAGTCGTAATATGAAAATAAAGTCATAACTTTACGAGGATAAAGTCAGAACTTTACGAGAACAAAGTCGTAACATTACGAGAATAAAGTCATAACTTTACGAGAATAAAGACAACTTTACGAGAAAAAAGTTGTAATATGAATATAAAGTCATAACTTTACGAGAAAAAAGAAGGTAACACGTAAAATTACTACTATATATACTAACATTATGACTTTATTCTCATAATACAACTTTTTTCTCGTAATATTATGACTTTATTCTTGAAATCTTAGATTTATTTTTTTTCCTCAATGTGGCCCTAATACTCCGTAGACCTAATATCAGTTAAAGGTCTCCTTGATTACTAATAATTGATATCGGTATCGGTCCTGAGGAAACATATCGGTCGATCCCTAGTGTGAACCAGCTAGAAAAGTAGAAATATTCCTAAAAACAGCTGCCTGAATTCAATCAGAATTGCACAGCAGCACAGAAATGTCCTCACCTGTGCTGTGCAGGTGTGTTTGTCTAAAGTAGAGCAACACTGCGTTAAATTAGCCCTTTTTTGAGTGGAGTCTGGTGCATCAGCTGCTCCTTCACCTGCATGGACCTACATGGCTGCATCCTGCATGGTGCTACATAGTTGCGTCCTAAAACGATACCAACCTGTTTTGCAGTTTCCTATACTCCTCGCACAGATTGCCGTAGTCGATCTGCAGGCGGGCCCTCTCTCCGGCCAGGCCGTCCAGAGACTTCCTCACGTCGGCCAGCTCCTCCTCGTAGAGCCGCCGCACGGTGCCCATCTCCCGGCTCTTCGACTCGTCCTTCTCCTCCAGCTGGAACAGGATGGAGGACCGCTCGCTCTCCAGCTCCTGGACCCGCTGGATGTAGTTGGCGAGGCGGTCGTTGAGGTGTCGGAGCTCGTCTTTCTCCTGGATGCGGTACATGCGGGTCGGGCTGGTGGAGCTGGAGGATCCGGGCTGCAGGCCGGAGGAGGCTGCGGTGCCTCGCCGGCTAGCGGAGCGGCTGGTGCGGCCACTGGAGGCGGCTGCAGCGGGGGTCGAGGTGGCGGAGGCCATGATGGAGGAGGTGTAGTCAGGGTCCTAACACGAGCAGTGGATGAGAGTGGTGATTAGTTAGGATGAATAAAGTTCACCGGTCATCATCTCATCACACCTGGTTCCTCTCTACCTGTTAAGTGGTCCCCCTGTTTCCTGCGTTAAACACGTTCACAGCTGAAAGTCATCACATCTGACGAGTTGACGCACTGAGAACTAGTGGAGAGACAAGTCACCCTAATTATAGCATGCATCTCCGGGGAAAATATTTCAAAGTAATACGGTACTAAAGGATGTTTTTTGTGCAACCTTTACTGTCAAAAGAGCCATTTTTGGCCCAAATGAAATGAAATGAAATGAAATAAAATAAAATGAAATGAAATGAAATGAAATAAAACCAAACAAAATCATAAAATAAAATAAATGTAAAAATATATAAAAATAATCAATAATAAATAAAATAAAATAAAATATATAAAACATAATCAATAATAAATAAAATGTGGATAAGGCTGATGAATGTAAGGGATTATAAAAGTAAAATGTTTTTAAAAATGACAAAAAAAATGGAACAGATAAAGTGATAAATAACATAAAAAGTGATAGAAAGAAATCATGTTATGCACTGAAAAGGAAGAAAATATAGATGGATAGACAGATCGAGAAATGATTGTGTTACAGCAGCAGGTTTTGCAGGCAATGCACAGGAACAGTATATAAAATGTACATGTCAACACTAAAGAAATATATCCAAAGAACACAAAATATATTGGAATACACTATAAATATACCTGACTACTACAACTAACATAACAAAAAAATCTAAATTATAAACATAGAATAACCCACTATATACACTAGAAAAGTGTGCAAGTTACAATGTTTTGTTCTTTAATAAAAAAAAAAAAAATCGTTGTAAAATAATTAAACAGCAGACTATAACTGAGGGTGTTTCCAAATCTTGGAACATATAATATTATATCTGGTGTTGTAAGTGAATTTCGTGTGAAATAAATTACAACACTGTTCATACTAAATGCTTTTTTTTTTCTTTATGACTTTACTTTGAAGGCAGAACCAGTTAGCTTCCGGTATGTTTCAGTGTAACTCAGTCTAGTTTGACTTCAGTGAGATTCCTGCAGGACATCAGCTGATAGAGAGAGATGACTGGCCAACAGCCGGCAGCTGATGTCACCCACTACCAAAAGACTGCTCTGTTTTCTCAGCTGTTTGATCCCATATTAATATAAATATGTATTAAACATCTACATTAACACATTAACTTTAGTAGGACGGTGATAAACTAATAGGCCCTATCTGTAAAACTGTGAAAATAAGTGTTCAATGAAAAAAATGGTAATATCCTACTGTAACCAAACATTCTGACACATTTCAAATTAATTTTTATTTGAAATAAAAGAAATGTATGAAGTTATAATAGTTACTATTACAGAGGATAATTGTCATCAGTGATTATTGAGAGTACATTTCTCTGTAAATGTTGCTGCATATGTCTGGATGAAAGAGGGCGCCAGACCTCCATCACACTACAGTTCTGTTAAAAGGATTTTTCAGTTTGTACAATTTGAATGTTAATACAGGCTGACATATTGACTGTCTGGGTAACTGAATATACAGTTTATACACTACTGTATAGTTGTATTATAATTAGGGCTGTCAATCGACTAAAATATTTAATTAAACACGTGTTTTATCTGTTCAAAATGAACCTTAAAGGGAGATTTGTTAAGTATTTAATACTCTTATCAACATGGAGGTGGACAAATATGCTGCTTTATGCAATTATATGTATATATTTATTATTGTAAATCAATTAACACAAAACAATGACAGATATTGTCCAGAAACCCTCACAGGTACTGCATTTAGCATAAAACAATATGCTCAAATCATAACAAACTGCAGCCCAACAGACAACAGCAGCTGTCAGTGTGTCAGTGTGCTGACTTGACTATGACTTGCCCCAAACTGCATGTGATTATCATAAAGTGGGCATGTCTGTAAAGGGGAGACTCGTGGGTACCCAGAGAACCCATTTACATTCACTGATCTGGAGGTCAGAGGTCAAGGGACCCCTTTGAAAATGGCCATGCCAGTTTTTCCTCGCCTAAATTTAGTGTAAGTTTGGAGCGTTATTTAACCTCCTTCATGACAAGCTAGTATGACACGGTTGGTACCGATGGATTGCAGTCAATTCAACTACACCATATATGAGTACAAAACCTTCCGATGTGTTTGCAGTGTGTCATCCCTGCATATATTACATACAGTATGTTTCCACAGAGCACAGATGTGCACAGCTGAGGACCTTAAGGTCATTTGCTGACTGAAGCTTTTTGATGTTCTCATTAGTCAAAGTCACAACCAGGCCCTTCATACACTGCCAGCTTCTATTCTTCACCTCATAATAAAAGCCAGGGGATGGTGGTGTGTGTGTGTGTGTGTGTGTGTGTGTG
>CAKAOI010034380.1:0-13067 GCA_916701655.1 Sebastiscus albofasciatus | reverse complement strand
TACACTTTATACTCTGCTGGGAAGCTTAAACTATAATAATATATTAGTTAATTTAGCCTTATGAGAATACACTGTTTACCATTGGTAGAGCATTTTGGCAAATGTTTCTTGGGTGCTCCCCACATAATCAGCTGTGCTGCTCATCCCACAAATGCATGATTCTTACAAGTTGGATATCATTGTGAAGGTAAATAAACAGGCTTTCCAACGATGTAAAATACAATGCCAATCAGCATTGTAACAACAGAGAAATAATCCACCAAACACAAGTTTCCGAGCTTGTTTTTCCCAGTTTCCATGCACGGTGTCTCACCCTCCATCTGAGCCATGGCCTCCAGCTCATCAGCGTACTGGTCCTCGAAGTCGTCCTGTATCTCGAACAGCTCGTCATATTCGTCCATATCGACTCACACGACTATACCAAACAACTAGAGACACGGTGATGTGTTTAATCTAAAGACAAACACACTTTATCTTCTCGACTCCAGCAGCTCCTCTAACAGAGCAGCAGAAGATTTCCCGGTAAATTTTTTGTTGTGAAGTTTTACTTCCGGGTGAAGCGAGTTCCTCGTCCTCTGATTGGTTATATTTCTCGACCTCCCATCATGCACCGCGGGGCTTTGTTTTTCTTATGTTTGGCCTGAAGGTGGAGCCAGATGAGAACACCATGTGATGATAATGTCACATGTATAATCCCCTTTATTACACTTTTACAACACACTTTATATAACATATTGTACTTGATTTAATTTATTTATTATTTATAGCCTTTAAATGTAATTATCTCTAAGTTGTAATGTTATATTTTGTATGTGTTTTCTAGTTAGGATTGGCTCTTAATTTGCATACTTATACACTGTATTTGAATAAATATTTTCCAATTTCACTTTAAAATTGCCTAAAACTAATTATGTTGACCACTGGCACTTAATTACTATTATTATTGTGTTTTTATAGGATTGTTTTCCACTGTTTGGTTAGGTTTTTCTGTACATTTTGTGTACTTATTGTTGTTGTTTAACTTTTGTTGTATTTTTTAAATTATGTTAGTTTAGATCTTTCTTCCTTTTTTGTTATTGTTTGTTTCTCCTGGGGTTGGGGGGGAGGTCCTTTGTATAAGCCTGTGGCTTCTTGACCTCTCCTGACACTTTTTTTTTTTTTTTCATTGACTGGATTTTGTGCAGTTCTATATATGTGCAAATAAATAAAAAAAAATAAATAGAAAAATGAGATTAGATAAAATGATATTAAATTCAGTAGTGAGACAACAAAATGCAGTTTAGCATTAAATGCAGAGTAATGTAGCCTATGTATATACAGAATAAAATGTAAAATAAATAGAATGTAGAATAAACAGTAACTAGATATATGACAAACTCCTTGGACTTTAGTGTTTACTAACCAACACATAAGGTTTAAATAAGGCAGATGAAGATAACTTCATACAGAGACACAAGGTAAAGTTTACAATTAAAATTCAGTGATTACTGTACAGCATGGAATTAAATAGGCTGACTGTATTTGAAGTTAAATTTACCTTCAAATTCCAACATAATCATATTATACTATATTCTTCTTGCACCAGGGCACACTGGTGATAACTGTTGGGTAGAGGAAGCTTGTTATAGGCCCATTTCACAGCAGCCATGTTGACACGTCATTGCAGGGTAAAGACAGGTCTAATTAATGACATTAATTATGGCCATGTTCCATTTAGGTGCCTCAGTGCTCTGGTATTGTGCATGGCTCACTGGATTGGTTGTGACACACACATGGGACCATAATTAATTTGATCAAATACACCTGTGTTTACCCTGCTATGACATGTCAAAATGACTGCTGTGAAAAGAGCCTTTTCCTTTCCGTCTTCAGAGATTTCCCCAATCTGTGTCTGAAGTAGTTCACTAGGCCCTAAAATAAACAGTGCTTTATTCATTTCAGTCCAATGTTTCAGCTGATTGGATGCATTATCAATTAAGATGTATAAATGATGCAAGCTCATTTACTTTTTTTGTTTTATGGGCTCATAGCATTTGTGTTTTTCTGCCTGGGATGTTGGTGTAAATCAGCTGCTCAACAGGTTTGCCTCATTATGTCCTCTTATAGGGAGGGGCTGGGCTCTGCTTAGATGTAAGAAGATTGGAAAGATAGCTCTGCAGTAAATTACATTATATAACATTTGGTGTTGTATGGATGGATGCCAATAGATAGACTGAGATGTCAGCAGTAACTTGTGGTCTGTTCATTCTTCTGTGTGCATTTGGATGCTTGCTCCGTTTAGCTCACCCTATACTTACCTGGGCAGGTGGTAGGTTCCACTTAGGTGAGGCTAAGAAGGTAAAACCTCATTCACTGGAATAAGGGAGAGGAGTTGGCAGCCAGCTGAGAGGCTGCAGCTTTCTATAGTGTGATGTTCTTTTTCCTCAGTTTTATTTAGTTTTATTGAAATTCCCAGGATTCATTTTTTGCCCTTTGTTTTTGTTAATAAACACACTTTTTTGCAACAACTCCTACTTGTTGACCTGGTTCTTCAACATCCCTTTTTAAAGTTGTCCATATTTGCCTTTTCCCACTATTCTAATAATGCTATTGACATAATAACATAATGATATATATATAATTGTCATGTACCAGAATCAGTAATGTTAAAAAATGTTGAATTGCAAATTAAATACGTGTAACATAAGATGTTGGCGAGCAATTCCCTATTTAAATTCTTCTAAAATACTTACTATTGCCACATTGCCGTACATACACTTACCTGTAGTATATTTGCTCTTCCCATACATATATATACTATTGTTCATAGTGTATATATCTCACCTTTAGAGTATTCATATTTATACTACTGTCTACGCTTGTACTTATACCTGCAGCAATCACCAAAGTATAAGCTGCACATGTTCACACTGTATACAGTATATCTTAGTGCATTCATATCCACCCCTCACTGTTTATTCTATACATTACCTCTATACATATGTACATTATTCTGCACTTAACTGCTTTTTGCACCTCTGGTAAGATGCATTTTGTTATCTCAGTACTAATTCTTATATGAACTCTTGATTTTTTGTTAGAAAAGTTTTTGTTGCACACAAAACCTTCGTTCATCTTATGCCTTTACATTTTGTTCTGTGTGTGTGTGTGTGTGTGTGTGTGTGAGAGATTAATGATGATGAGTGTGACGTCAGCAGGGTGTCTCCATCGCCACCATCTGCTGCTCACAGCAGACAAACACTGGCCAGCAGTTTGTGTGTGACTCTGAGTTAATTTCACATCAGGGAGCACGAAAGCAAAGTCAATTCAGCCATCTCTGTCTCTTCCTCTCGGACTGCTCGTTCTCTCATGTTGTCGCTCAGTGAATAATGTCCAGATGTGTTGAGAGTTAAAAAAAAAAGAAGCAATTTCTGATTTTGAGAAAGCGCACACAGCGAGGTGCAGACCAGTGTGTGTATGTTTGAACCCAAGTACATTCAAATTAAAGAAGTCACACTTCTCTAATGTACCATGCTGTATTCTCAGCCTCCATCGGGGTCAGTGTGCTATCTGAGGATTTATCCAGTTAATGAAATATGGAGATTTAACCTTTTTACCACAATTAAATATATTGTTAAAAAAACAATTGGAAAAGTTATTTGTGATTTTATATCTGTAGTCTTGAATGGTCATACATGTCTTGCTTGTAAACATTTTTAATCAATCAACAGTAAATGTGGTTTATAATAAAACAGTACTATATTATGTAATATGCTATATAATAAAACTGATTATTAAAACTACATATACTATACCTTGCTGACTTTACTGCTATTAATTACATCACTTTCACCTTATAATTTTGTCCTTAATTGCTCTTGTGTAGTTTCTATTTCTACTTCTATTCTTATTTAAATTTTTTATACCTCTCATTATTGATTTTTCTAACTTATTTTTGTCTTTGTGCTGCTGCAGAGGCAACTGAATTCCCCCTATTGGATCAATAAAGGCTTATCTTATCTTATCTTATCTTATCTTATCTTATTTTGAAAATATGATAGTAATGTTGTTATGTGTACCTCATCACTTCTATGTATGGTGATTTATAAGTGACATAAAATTCACCTGACTATTAGGAAGCATCTATTTTAGAGGGAAATTTCCCTTAAATCTTTAATACAACCCACGCCATCTAAAGAGATTTCCCCAACCTGGTACTTACTAATATTTCCAAGTGTTTCTCAAGAAGTGTTTCTGAATGGTTAAATTTCACACAAAAGTAAAGAATGTAAAGAAACCAGAGTAGTTGCAGTCAAATAGAGCGGATCAGACTCAATTTCTTTTCGTTTTTTTTAATTCTTTATTTCACCAACTACAAAGAAATCAGTTACAAAGAGCACTAGTCTGCAACAAATGAGCATCATACTGTATCTTCCTCTACAGGGAGATATCAGACCTCTAAATAAATATCCGTCGAAGTGCCCTGCGAGTGAAAGTCAACTTTCCCTAAAATAAAAGTGCAGAACTTGAACGGTATTTTTGTATTACTGGAAATATGCCGTCCAATGTTTTATGCATCTCTGACCAAAAATGTCTCATTGCTGAACATTCACAAAATATATGCCAGTGATTATCTTCCTGGCTCACACATATCAGGCTCAATTTCTAAATGATAAATTGTAACACGTAAATAAATAATATGTACATCTAGGATTATATTGTAGGATTGTATTCAATTACATTATTTGTGTCCTTCCCCAGTCGATAATGCAAACGCCCAAATGGATCTATCCTCAAACATTTAATCATTTGAAGAAATGTCTTTAAAAGACTCTAAATTGAATAACAACTTGTGTCCACACTCATTTTTGTAAGGTTTGGTGTCATTTCAAATGTCTTATTGGAGGGAAAACTTTTATACCGAATGGTTCCTTCCTAAAAGTCACTGTATTAAACTATAAACAGTTACATAAGAAACTGTTAAACTGCTTTTCTCACACACACTTTCACTACTTAGCACTCACCAGCAGATGTTTGTGTGTTTAGACGCTAATGATTATAAACTTGTCATCTCCAATGATTTACCATCTGTGTGTGTGCATGTGTGTGTGTGTGTGTGTGTGTGTGTGTGTAGGTGCATCAGCGTGGACTCTGGTCCACAGGAGCATCTGCTGTACTCCACTGCTCACTCCATTATCCCCTAGCACAGCGTGTGTGTGTCAGCGCCACATTAAGGTGATGTGTTTAATCATCAATTCAACCAAGGGACTGCCCTCTTCACACGTACAAGAAACACACCAAACACTCACTTTTGGTAACAGCGAGGTCAGCTTGTAGTTCAGCCGAGACGGGACTATTACCAAGGGCTGGAGTGTGTGTCTGACTGTGTGTATGTGTGTGTTAACGTTAGTTGTATACAGTATGTGTTGGAAGGGGAGTGAGCAGCGTCTGGTGTTTTTTTAGGGAGTGTGATGTGTTCTTCATGGTGTTTAGGGTGTTTACAAAGTAGGTCTGAGAGGCGGTTGATGAGACAGGTGTGAGGGTTAGATTCAACAGGTGCTTGCGTACCTGTGTGGCTGTGAGGAATACAAAAAGTGTGTTTTTTAAGTGTGTGCATTGCTGTGAACATTGAGGATGTCTAACTCCACCATCAACTTCTACGCCCGTTCTCAGTCCTTCAGCTCCTCTGACATTATTGTCATAGTAACCTACTTCCTTCTCAACCTCGCTGTCGGCATCTGGGTGAGAGTCAGAGGTCTATGTGTGTGTGTGTGTATGTGTGTGTGTGTGTGTGCATGTTCAGTTTATGTGTATGTGTTGTGAATGATTGTGTGTTAACAGTTTTTTCTGTCAGTCATCATGCAGGGTGAGCAGGAATACTCTGAGCGGATACTTCTTGGCTGGACGGGACATGGCCTGGTGGCCGGTGAGTGAGTGTGTGCGTGCATTCACTTGTGTGTGTGTATGTATGTGTGTGTGTGTGTGTGTGTGTGTGTGTGTGAGAAAGAGGGGGAGAGAGCTGCTCTGTAACATCTCCAACACTACTGATGTTGGTTTTATGGATAAAGACTAAAGAGAAGTTTCTAAATCTTGAGATGGTGTGTTTTTGATGTGTAGTTGGATGAAGCTTTTTCTGATAAACTGATATGCAAATATTAATAAAGAATATTATTGTAAATTAGTAATACTGATATTTGGCAGCCTTGAACATGTTCACAGACAGACTGCTGGTTTATTACCCTTGGCAGACTTAGCCAAAATATATATTAATCCTGTAAACCTGATTTGTTGATTCCATTGTATGATACTTTATAACAATTCAGATGGATATATTGTACTTTTTTACTTTATTGCACTTATCAGACAGCTAGTTACTTTTAAAATTAAGATTTTACATGTAAAATGTATGATACGCTTATACAATGCAACACATTGTTGAAGATTAAAATAACTGTTCCCAACCTTTTTGGGTTGTGACCCCTTTCACAAAAAACAGCAGCGTCTGGTTGGGGTCCATCATGACGATGAGTTCATTTCATTTAAATAACAGAAAGGTAAAATAGAAAAGTCTGACAAATGATTACAAATGTGTGTGTCAGAATTTTTTTTCTTCTTTGCTGCCCCATTAACCATCACTACTCTGGACTAAACTACTAACTCTTAATACAGTAGTTAAAACTAGCTACACCCGACCAGCTACAGTAAAATACCACTTATGCTTTAATGCTTTGGCATTAACAACAAAGTAATATAAAATAATATATTATCCATTTCTCTGCAGAACAAGTACTTTTACTTTTGATACTTTAAGTGCCTTTTAAGTAAGATTATGAATGCAGGACTTGTACTTGTAACAGAGTATTTTAACATGGCTGTCAGAATCAGAAATACTTTATTGATCCCCTGGGGGAAACTGGGATGTTACCGTTGCTCTTATTTATAAGCACAAAGAAATATAAGAAAAATAGAAATAAAGGAGTATGTAAAATGTAGATTATGTTCAAATTATATATAACACAATATATGTAGAGTAATATGAATAAATAATTAAAAAAAAGAAAGAAATATGTACAAATATGTGCATCAAACACATACATATATACAATATATAACTACAGTGTAAATAAATAAGTAAATACAAAATGCTGAGAAATGGGGATCTATTAAGTGTGTTAAATATAAATGCAAGAATAGTATAAATAAGAATGAAATAAGAATATTTCTTTAAAATGTACAGTATAAATGCAGTATTAAAGGCAGATCATTGCACATTGTATTGTTGTATTGGTACTTTTACTTAAAAGATCTGAATACTTGTTCCATCACACAGATCGGAGCGTCTCTATTTGCCAGTTCAGAGGGCTCAGGTTTGTTTATTGGTCTGGCTGGTACTGGAGCAGCTGGAGGCATCGCTGTCACTGGTTTTGAATGGAATGTAAGTAAACACACACACATTTGTCCATTCAAAAAACCATGATATGATGTTATTCTAATTGATCTATTAATAGTCACTAAAGACATTGTAGTGTGGAATGAAGCAGAGCTGGCCTGCTAATCCATGTACGTGTTGTTTCTTTTGTTAGTATTAATAGAGCCGACTAGACAAACACAAACTACAGCCACAATAACTAAACTTCCTTTTGCAGCTGAAAAGAAAACAATTAACATTAGTGTAACAATTTCACCAAATTAACTCTCTCTGGTCTGTCTGGACCAAAGAGATCAAATTAGTTTTGTAGTGTGTGTTTGTGTTTCAACAGCTGTTGCAGACAACCTGCTGCAGGGGGCGGCAGCAGGACGTTTTTTAATGCTTTCCGACTGTATTAGGCGTTGTTGGCAGCAGTATAAAGCCTTGAACATGCAGAGCACCTAAAGAGTTAAATGTTTTTACTCCAGTTTGACCAGAGAGTCTTATCTCCTGAGGTCAAATGCTGTTCTCTCTCCTGTCTCCTGTACTTCCGTCTCTCAGGCCACCTATGTGCTGCTGGCTCTGGCCTGGGTATTTGTGCCTGTCTACATCTCCTCAGGGGTTAGTTTGCACGCACACACACACACACACACACACACACACACACACACAGATCCATGTCTGCTTGTTAAGGCTGGTTCAGCAGGTACATTTAGATGCCAAGAGACATTCTCCTTACCAGCATACCCCGCCTTGAAAATTCCCCAACAGGGTGTTACATCACACACACACACACACAAACCAACTGTATAACAAAGAACATAAATTACTCTATTAGCCTCCGTTAGTACATAATTATTTTAAAACCCAGGTTAAGTGTGAACACATCCGAGTTACCAGCTGCTAACTGGCAGATCATACTGAGCCCCTAAAAGCACCTAGAGCTTCTTAAGTTTGCCTCCTTTGTGTAGCTGTGGTGCGATGAAGAAATGTTGAAATGTGTATGTTCAGATCGTGACAATGCCAGAGTACCTGGGCCGTCGTTTCGGAGGAGAGAGGATCAGAACCTACCTGGCTGTCCTCTCACTGCTGTTGTCTGTCTTCACAAAGATATCAGTACGACAAAGTTACAAACACACAGAGACGCAGCATCACACTCACTATATGGCTGGTTTGACCGCTACGAGTCTGAATGTTTGTTGTGTTTCCATCTCCAGACTGACCTGTACTCTGGAGCCTTGTTTGTTCAGGTGTGTCTGGGGTGGAACCTCTACCTGTCCACCGTCCTCATGCTGGTGGTCACTGCTCTCTACACTATTGCAGGTACACAAACAACCACACGATCACACTTACACAATTACATCCCGTAAAACTACTTTCATGTTTTTTTTTCCCATAACACACACTCACTTCCTTCCAGGGGGTCTTGCTGCTGTCATCTACACCGACACTCTACAGACATTCATCATGATTATAGGAGCAATAATCCTAACAATCACTGGTATGTACAGTTATCATCATTTTTAAACAGACAAAACAACTACAGATGTTTTTAAAGAGGACCTATTATGCTTTTTCCCTTTCCTTTAGTGTGTTATATAGTTTTTTGTGCATGTAAAAGGTCTGCTAAAATTATAAAGCTCAAAGTCCACTCCAAAGGGAGTTACTCTCCCCCACAGAAACACTGCTCCTGAACTGCCTGAAACACCTCGCTTTAAGTTCTGCCTTTTCTTCCGTAACATGGTGATGTCACCAAGTAACACATTTGCATCCCTATACCTGGGGTTTGGGTATCGGCCGATACCGAGTACCAATCCGATACCAGCGTTTAATTAATAAGCTGTATGCTTCACTGTGTGGAAGTAATTGGGATCATTCTTTTATGTGTAAGACAACATCAGGCTTGACTTACACATTCTTAACTTTGTAAAACAAAATGTAACAAATAAATACGTAGATATGCATTTACTGAATTATTACGTATTATTAAAATAATAACTACATGCACCAGAAACTTGGTAAAAAAATCTTTAAAATTAAGAGGAACCTGTTAAAACCTTAACAACCCGTTTTAATGCAGCAACAAATTGGTAAAAAATTCTGGTAGATTGGTAAAAGATCTGATATTGGTGCATCCCTACATAACACCTGGTCTGGTTGACCAATCACAACAGAGTAGGCAGGAGCTTAAACAGAGCGTTTCAGACCGAGGGTGAAAAGAGGTGCTGCAGCACAGCCATTATGAGAAATGTAAAGTGTTTTTTGAACATTAAAGCATGTAAACATGTTCTAGTAGAAACCCAAAATACAAAAATGCACCTGAAAATGAGCATGATAGGTCCTCTTTAAGAATTGTGTAGTTGGAGTTGTGTGTTCTCTGTTCACAGCCTTCAACAAGATTGGTGGCTACAGCAACCTGGAGCGTGTATACAGCATGGCGGTGCCCAGTAAGATCATTCCCAACAGTACCTGCCACCTGCCGCGTGAAGACGCCATGCACCTGTTCAGAGACGCCGTCACTGGTGACCTGCCCTGGCCCGGCATGACTCTGGGGCTCACCATACTGGCCACCTGGTACTGGTGCACCGACCAGGTACTTTATACTACAGCTGTCCTCGACCAAAGAAATTATTAGTCGACTAACATTCATGCGATTTTGTCGACTAATCGATTAGTTGACTTAAGGTTAAATTGAGTTTCTCCACAAAGAATCACCCAAAAGCACCAATTAAAATCTTGTATTTACCAGAGATGTGCTAATAAGTTTCTTAGAAATAAGTAATTCAGCATGGACAAAGCATAAAAAACAACTAATCGACTAAAGCAATCTTACTTGACTAAGACCAAAATGGCTCATTATTTAACGACTAATTTATAGGTTACACAAACAAGCAGTTTGTAGTGCAGTTCCTCTAATGGCCACTGGAGGCTTGCTACAAAAATTTTCATTATATTGCAGTGAAGTGGGAAAACTCCTTACCTCTTTCTCAAAATAGATCAAATCATTTAATAAATGTTCACAACATCAACATCATCTAATCTGTGTTCTTTACAAAAGGAACCTTTGTTTAAAAAATAAATAAATAGCTGTGTCTTTTTAATATTTTTGGCAGTTTTGGGCACGCAGCAATAAATTGCCTTGCCTTACTGGATATACTTGATTCCAGTGGTCTGTTTATGAGGCTTATCTTGAAATTGAACAAAAAGTGAGGAGGAGTACTGTCAGTAAACTGTCCATTGCATAACAAAAAAACATGTTCACTCAAGTTGAACAAGGAAGTTGTTGAAAAATTGAATATGATGCTTCCCCATAGTTTTGGTAACTATCTTAGTCTGTGTCTGTCTTCTCTCCCCTAAATAAGTAAAATACTCAATCTCCAAAAGAAAAACTGGTCAAGCCTCACCCTGTTGCCATGATTTTGCGCCAAACCCAAACTCTAGGCTTCAAAAAATCCCCTGAGAAACCTAAAAGCTACAATTATATATTTCTGTAGTCTATGAGGAAGAAGCAGGCATTCTTAAAATACTTCACTGTAAAAACACACAATCATCAAACTGTTCTGGATTATTTCCAGATCAGTTGTGAGGATGCAGAATATGTACTTTCCCTTTCAGTATGATAAGCTTTCCTGAAATATTGAGATTCTTCAATCAACTGTTAATTTACCCGTACTGGGTTGAGGCAACAACAGAGCTGGGTCAGCAACAATTTGTCTTTTTATTTACAACATTCACTTTTGGTCCCACATCAGTGTTTTAAAATTGCATATAAACCAGTTATCGACACAGTAACCCTACCCTAACACCATCAGTAACCAATCACAGTGGCATCAACACCAGAACCTGACTCTTATATCAGTGGGGAGACATAATCGGCTAAACTTGCATGTCACAGATACACCGCATCAGCGTGGGTTGGATATGGAAAAATATAATTTACAGTACACAATTCTGAATAGGAAAAGCAGTTGAGGTAATTAAGAAATATTTGTTCAAGGGATTGTTTACAAATCTGAAGTGCCTCACTGGTTATCATCTACAAAATACCCTCCAGCAGAAATCTCAGCACCACTGTTCCTATAATGTGTGTTTATTTCCTCCGAGGTATCAATATTTGCCTCAAAAATTCATCATCTGCCAGACACAATACTGAAACCATCCAACTGAAGTATTGGTTTTGAATGTGACGTGATTAATCTATACATCATCAAATCAAACAGCCAACTCTTGTTGACGTAGTCAAAAAAATCCCAAGTAAAATAGTTCTTAAATGTTGAGCCTCAGGGTTTGAAAACAGGAGATGACTTGCATACCAGAGATAGAAGATTCCTAACTGAAGAGTCAACGCTTTCTTAGAAGGATGTCTGCATCGACAATCATCTTCGTGTACCTTCGCCGGCCCACAGTTCTACCTATCAGACTTTTTATTTTGAGTCGCTTTCTTCTGCGATTCTCCACCTCGTGCCCTCAAGTGTCTTAAATTGCCCAGTTTTGAGAAAGATACTCCTAGTAACCCTAATGTGTTGGCCGGCGGCTGCGGTGAGGCTTGATCCGTCTTCCTGTAACCCGGGCTGTGGCGTCGTGGCGACCGGCCGGAGCGTGTCTCTACGCGCGGCTGGGCCGAATCAGGGTGCAGCGTTTGACCATGCCAGTAACGGTGTCCTCCAATCACAGGGACACCTGCTGGGGTGGGGCGGTGATAACTTCCTGGTTTGGCAATGATTACTTTAGGTCCTCCCTGTCGCCCATCACGACCTGGAGATTTAGAGGTCCTGAACAACTAGACAGAGAGAGGAAGCAGAGAGATGAGTAGGGCATCATGGAGTCAAGAGGAGTTACACATGGTGTCCATTTGTGCAAATAAATCCTCCACTAGCCATTTCACACATGGAGTACCTCAGAGATCAATCCTCGTCCCTTTACTATTCTTTACCTGTATGCTCAAATATTAAATACGGATGCATATTATTCCTAGATCTATTTCTCCTTTGATTCAAATGATATGAGACTGAGCACACTGCAGGTCTGCCTTACAGAAGTTAACTGAGTTATCTCAGACGTTATGATCAGACTCTTCTCAGTAATATTTATTCACACTTAGTTTCTCTTTCTTCAAACATTAAGGCTCAAAGCAGAAATCTTGGTGTGACATTTGACAATAATTTGAAATAGTTTTAACGCTACAAATTTCTTAACGCATTGCTGCAACTTGCGATCTCGTTGAAATGCGTTCATTTTCTGCTCACAATAAACCAAAAAAGACTCTTTATCTGTGAGTGCCGGTGCTTTGATTCTTCTGTCCTTGCCACTACCGTACACCCAATACTGTTCAAATTTGGAGCCGTGCTTTCCACTAATTCTGTTTACATAATACTACATATCTAGTGTTAAAGCACTGAACTGTAATCCATGTTTTTATTACACCCTGATTAGACAACTGCAATTCTCTTGATTCCTGTCTGAGTCAATAAAACCTATTCCAGTTTCAACAAGTTCAGAATGCCGCAGCAAGACTACTCACCAGATCCCATAGAATAAAACACCAATTTTAGCACCTTTATGGTGTTTTAGAGTTGTTTTAATGACTTTTAAGCATATAAGGGGTGGGCCTTGACTATATTTCTGACCTGCTCACCCCTTTCCATTATATTAGAATTGCATTTAATTAAATTGTTTTCAT
>CAKAOI010034379.1:0-27672 GCA_916701655.1 Sebastiscus albofasciatus | reverse complement strand
AACACTTTTAAACCGTATCAGTTTCCGTTTCCTCCAAACATCAGCCGGCTCCTTGACGTGAGTTCTCTCAGGTATAAGAGGCTGGCTGCCTGCTTATTAGGACAGACAGCTTGACATGGGGAGTGCAGGGTGACTCACTGTGTCAGCCTTGGAGCAAAGTGACCACTGGAAGTGGAACGGAGTTGAATTCGGAGTGACTTCCTGCTGTGTGTGTGTGTGTGTGTGTGTGTGTGTGCGTGTGTGCGTGTGTGCGTGTGTGTGTGTGTGTGTGTAACCTGAAATGATGTTAGGCATTTTATTTTACTGGCACACTTTGTGACTGTCCTGTCTGTTCGCCTGCTCAATTTAGAAATGCTGTATTTTTGGGAGAGAAGCTGAAAATGTCACGGTTTACTACAAACAGTTGACTGGCAGAGAGAAGGTTTATTTAATTTGAGGCTGAATATTAAGGGCCAAGCAGCAAGATGAATTAGGGTTGATGAGCCGACACCATTTGTCTGAGAAACTTTGATACAACAGAAGTAGTTTGGTAGTGAACGAGCTTCTTGGCACGCTGTCCATGTGGAAGACAATCCCTCTGGCAGGTCAAGTAAACCCTGAACACTGAACACACTTTCCAAACCTCATTACAGAGACCTCCGCTGTTTTGTTGCTCGTGGGCCCCAATCAAACCTCCCCCCTTCTCCTTCTCCTCCTCCCTCTGCAATTCTTCTCAAATGAGAATTGAATTTCTTTTTCAAAGTGTTTATGTTATCATTTGTAAATCTTACCAGAAGTGGACCATGAGGCACAAGAGGGGAACTCATACACAGTTTAATGAAGTATTTACAGATAATTCCAACTGTCAAATACTTGTGCCCAATGACATAGTGCAGAGTGCTGACGCTCACAACCGCCTCCCTCTCTCTCCAAAACTCCCTCCTCGTTAAGCAGGCGGATTTGATTTCAGGTAAGACGTTATTGGGAGGAAAAGGAGGCTGCGGGGGCCGCCAGCGAGGGCCACGGCTTTTACCGAAAGGAAAACAATCCTCTGTGGTGCGTATCGGAGCTCAAAGGGCCCAGACGTTGAGAGGCTGAGATAGGCATAAGGACATTAGAGCTGATAGACGCACATTTGCTCTGGAAATAAAACTCCTGCAGGCTGTGTTGGACTTTTAAGGTTACTGCTGAGTCTATTAAGGGCTTCTGGCTCGACCTTTTTTGCACATTTGTGCATCTAAAAGGAAGAGAAATGAAACTTAAATCAGGCTTGGAATTCTTTGATATTCTATTAATCACCATTTTCTAATATGACACCTTTTAATTAAAGGTTTATATGTTTGGAAATTAACTTTTCTGTCCACCTGCCAATGTGGCTGGTTGATTCCACAATCTATCAGCAATAGATTACTATTGTAATCTTAATCTATAGCAGCCAGTTGCATATTTTACCAGCATTTGGCTGGTGACTGGTGCTAATTTCTAACCCTGGTTGTAACTTAATAAATAAATTAAAATAAATATTAAAAATAAATAATTTATTTAATAAATAAAAAGCCACCAATAAGAACAAATTAGGGTTTGTAAAAAATCCTTTTACCTGTTTATGTGGTTAAAAATGCAGTTGTAAATGCTCATAGTCCATAAATACATGCTTAATAAGTTGTTAATTATTAGATTTTAGTCAAGATCCTCAACCTTATTCTTATTAATTTTGTATTAATGGATTGTAACTGATCTGTAGTAAATCATTTAATATTTAAAAAGCCATTAGTTAAAACGTTTAAGACTTTTTATTAATAGTGTTTTATTCTGTAGGTGGTGCAGAAAAAAATAGGTCATAATTTAAAGCTTTCAGGTCAACATTTGCACACTTATTTGCTTGATGGAATCTACAAAGTCACGATAATAATATAATAATAATATCAATATTTTTCAATTAATAGTCAGAAAATTGATTTTCAATATCTTAAAAAAATTTAAATTGTAGCCTACTTATTCGCATAATAATAATAATAATAATAATAATAATATACAATAAATAATTAGTATTATTAATCTAATGATTTCGTTTAAGGTCTTTTTAGAGCTACAATAATCGGTGATAAAACTTTAACCTGGTATATTAGTATCCAGTCTGTGGAGCTTGTCGCAGTGAGAAATGGTGTGAAGCAGCAATAATGGACTGGTGAGTCGTGACCTCTGCATGGAAGCAATTTGGGGAAAAGAGGTTGAAAGTGGCGTAAAAGACAAATTAATCCTCGACGGAAACGAGATACATCCTTTAAAAACAAGCCATTTGGAGCTTTGGCCCACTTTGGATATTAGAGCTGCTGCACACACTTACAATAATACTATCAGATATATTAACTGCTGAGAAAAACTCCTTTAAATCTGTTTATTAACGGATAGAAATATAAAATAAGTCGAGTTCATAACCTTTTAAACATCTTATTCCTCGTTGATTCGCTTCAATCAGGCATATCAGCAAAAAAAATGTGAAATAGGTGTTCTGCAAAAAATATGTATTTATTTTCGCTCCGGTTTTTGTTTAATAGTCTGTTTAGTGTCACACGTCTGTTGTTCGTTAAGAGTTCGTTACTTTCGTTTTCAATTAAAGCTGATTGATACCAGCACGAGCGCTTAATTTAGCGGAACACTGCAAAACGCAGAAATGAAATTAAAAAAAAGTCAGTTAAAAAATAATGAATTCAGCCATACCAGGATGCTATAATATATCTTATTATTATTATTATTATTACTTCATGCGTATTAGTAATATTATTACTTGATTCGTATTATTATTATTACTTTATTCGTATTATTAATATTATTTTTAGTGTGCGTAAAATAAACAAATAGTCCCTGTTAATCTATTATTTAATTTCGTATTATTATTATTACTTTATTCGTATTATTAATATTATTTTTAGTGTGCGTAAAATAAACAAATGGCTCTTGTTAATCTATTTAATTTCGAATTATTATTATTATTATTATTATTATTATTATTATTATTATTATTATTGGTAGTGTCAGTAAATCTGCTAATTCGGTCAGATTTTATTGAGTTTAATGATGCTAATGTAATTAATTCAGCAATACTAAAGGCTATTAAAATGCTTTTAATGTTATTTTACACCTGAATCTCTGTCCTCAGGTCAGTTTCTGTGATTCTGAGTGACTTTACTTCATATTTTGGCCTTGAAGGCCTTTTCTTTATGCTTTGTCTCACTCATCTTTGTCATCATCATCATCATCATCATCATCACTAGGCAGCAGTACAACAGAGAGCTCATGAACGACCTGCAGCATTCACATGAATAAATTACGCACACCGTGTATGTGGAGTGAAATGTTGATATATGAGAGAGAAGGTTTGTCCTTCATCAGGAAATACCGAAGAGAATTCAATTAGGATGATTTCGTTACATTTCTGGATCATTTGCAAACACTGAAAGACGGTTAACTTTATTAAGAAATGCATAGAGACTCTGGCAGCATGTGGCTGCAAATATTCCTGCTTTTTCGCAAATAACAAAGTGATTAAAATACTTGAAAGACTTCCTGATATATTTGTATCGAACGAGACCAGCAGGTTTGCAGACTCCTGACCTCATGCGTAAATCCTCATTGGTCCCAATTGGATCATTCTTACACCTGATTGATAAGAGTGAAACTTTTAGCCAAAATAGTTTCCATCCAATCATCATTGTTTATGAATATATAACGAGGACAGAGAAGCTGGAATTATTCCTCACTTCGCTAAATTGAGACAATTAGAATCTTATTCTCAAATTCATTCCCATAATACTAGACAGGTTAATCATCTTCACCTGCCTTTTTACAAAATAAAACATGGCCAGTACTCCATCAGATATCATAGAGCACCAAAATACATGTTATCAAGAGTTCGTTATCATTAGAACATTTTAAAAGGAAATTATCATCATATTTAATTCATGATGTCTAATTATCTTTTGAAATGTTTAGATATATTTTCTTTTCTTCTGTACTGTTTTTTGTATGTATTTCATTGTTTTTATTGGATGGTTTTCCACTGTTTGGTTAGGGTTTTTCTGCACATTCTGTGTACTTGTTTTTTAGCTTTTGTTGTATTTTTAAAGTTATGTTAGCTTAGATCGTTCTACCTTTTTTGTAATTGTTTTTCTTTTCTCCTTGGGTTGGTGGGGGAGGTGGCTTCTTGACCTCTCCTGACACATTTTTTCTTTTTTTTCATTGACTGGATTTTGTGAAGTTTTATATAAGTACAAATAAATAAATAAAATAAAATTGTTTGTCAGGTTTATTGGTGATGATTTCATATTTCTTATCTTTTTTTCCCCTCCTGACGTTGGAGACTGTAAATTTGACAAAAAAAATCGTAACTCAAGGTCCACTTACTATCTTTTACTGGAGCTTTTAACTACATCTAACAGTCAATACAGCTCAGTTTGTTCCCTACTTGGGTCACATAATGACAGCTGTGGCTTCTTGACCTCTCCTGACACATTTCTTGTTTTTTCAGATTTTGTGAATTTTTATATATGTGCAAATAAGTAAATAAATAAAATAGAGTCAATTTAAGATATAGACATATAATTTAATCTTTTATAATGAATAGTTTTTGGCCTTCCTGTTGTTTTTTCCTGTTTTCTGTGTTTTCCTCTTCGCCACACAGCCGCGCTGTTTGCACAAATGACGTTTCTTCTTTCCTCAGTCAAACACTCACAAGGTGACAACTAAAAAAAAAACATAAAAACCACTTCCTCGCTGCAGGCACGTTACATAACTTATAAAAGATCATCCAAAGACGAACAATAGAAGCCAGACATCACAGAAAAAACATTTGTTTCTTTTTTTGTCTTTAAAAAGAAACATCAAGATTCTAGAATCTTGATGTTTCTTTTTTTGTCTTTAAAAGAAACATCGTCAATATTCTAGAATTTCGAACGTGCGTAAATGTAGTTTATGTAAATGCACATTTTCCTCTTTTGTAATGTAAATTCAAGTCTATGGTTATTTATTAATGTCTCATTTTTTTGCTTGATCCTATCCAGATGCATTCTTCTCTAAATTATTCTGCTGACTTGTTGAATTTTAAATGAGTTTTGTGCCCCTAGTTGTGCTCTGCTTCAAATCACATGCAGGGTCACTCTCTATAAATCGCTCTGCTCCTTGGATGTGAAATAAATAAAAGTGTGTTATTCTTTCTGTTGCTTTTTTTAATATTTTTTGGAGTATAGGAGGAGGTTTATATAGGCGAGCCTCCAGGCCATGCCTCACACACACACACACACACACACACACACACACACACACACACACACACACACACACACACACACACACACACACACACACACACTCCTCTTACCTGTGCACTAAATGTGTTCTCAATAAGTGTAACTGATTCACATTACTCTCCAATCACTATCATGTTTGTCACAAGCTTTTTTTTTTTTTAGTCTTTATTGCTTTCATGCATACATACACAAATAAAACACAAATAAAACACAACGAAACTTGCAACAGTGCAGCGAGGGGTTCAGTTTACAATTGATGATGCAGTATACAGGGTTATTTTCTTATTAAAACATTTTCCAATAACTTACAGTATTGTCAATACAATTATACAGTGCTTATGTCTTTATTTCTATATCTGATCCATTTTTCTCATTTTCTGTTAAACTCATCTTCTTTCACTCTTACAGAATAAGTCATTTTCTCCATTACAAATATTTCCTGTACTATGTCTAACCATTGACTAAGTCTGGGGGTTTTCTTGTAATGGCCTTTCTGCCAGCCAAGTACGGATCTTCCTTCAGCACCACTGTAGTTTTATTACCCAGGTATAAAATGGAACATTTCTTGATGATTATATATCCTAATACCTCCTTTAAAGGTCCCATATTATGGTCATTTTCAGGTTCATACTTGTATTTTGTTTTTCTACTATAACATGTTTACATGCTGTAATGTTAAAAAAAACCTTTATTTTCCTCATACGGTCTGCTTGGATATACCTGTTTTTACCCTCCATCTGAAACGCTCCATTTTAGCACATTTTGACAGAATTGCAACAGAATTGCGTTGCTAGGCAACAGCTTGGGTCCATGTGTGCTTCCTGTCAGCTGATGACATTCACATACACTGCAACCAGGAAATAAACTGGGACACATTTAGAATGTTTACGTTTAAAATTGTGTAAAGGGTCTAAATATTGTAGATTTGTGACATCACGAATGGGCAAAAATCCTGACAGCTTGTTTCAAATGCAGAGTTTCTGAATACTGGCTGTGTGTATTTCCTTGTGGATTGAGTGTTTAGATACTTTCACAGTATTTATATAGGACTTAAGCCTGCTTTATAATAAAAAAAACATGAAAATCTCACTTTTTTATAATATGGGACCTTTAATACTGAATTCACTCTGTCCCAAAATGGTTTGTCACAAGCTTTGGGGACGCAGAATTACATAAATTATTCACAGCAGTCCTCCTGAATTTGTTTTCCATCGGGGCTATTTCAGGGATCAATATTTCATTCTTCTTCACGGCATTGTGGCGCGTTTTCCGCTTGTTTGCTCTCGTTCCTAGACTCCCTTCTTCAACCAAGAAATGGAAAATAGATACAGGAGAAGCAGTGAGAGTAAGTGATGCAGCTGAGGAGCTCTGCAGGCTTCAATAATTCACAGCAGATCTGCTGCTGCAGCCTCGATGTCTCTCTGCAGGATGAGATGAACAAAAAAACCTGCACATGATGCAGTTAGTTAGTTAGCACAACATTTCTTTGAATAAATACAACGCGATGGTTGTTCACAACACGCTGCACTTTCTCTGCAGGATAAAGACAGAAATTAAGTTGACAAAATGAGGCTCCATTATATCTTTCCTCCTGATCTAGAGAGGAATGTTTTAAATATTTAAACACGGAGGGAAAATGGCGAGTTAATTCTAATTTGTGATATTTTAGTTTAATCTGGACTTGATTATTCAGTCAGATTAAATATTTAATCCAAAATGCATTTTTTTTCGTTGAATGCACTGGATTTTGCAGAATTAAAAATTAACCACATGCATGATACTGAGAATTTAAAGGACTTTGTAAAGCAACAACAAAACGAAATATTTGTGAATCCACCAGGAGTGTTTCCAACAGTCCATTTTTTTTTTTCAATTTTATTTTTTTCAAATTTGTGGTGGCAGTTTCTGTTAAAACAAGACACAAACCAAGATCACAACTTGTCTTTCAAGTAAATTTAATAAAAAAAAGCATCTTTAAAAAAAAAAAAAAAAGTGTTTCCAACAGTTCCAGTTAATTTAAAGATAATTGCCTAAATAAACTACAGAAGCCACACAGGTCACATGTTGTGTCCTTTTCCCTCCACCAAAGTGCGCAGTTTGGAGCTTAATATCGCCTTATCCAAAAACCACAGACACTTTGGGTTTAACAGCCTGTTACTATGGTGAGAAATAAAGCTTTAAATGGATTTTAACGCTCTCATTTTCAACCTCTAAAGAGCCCTTTACGATGGAATTAAAATAACTGCCAAAATCCTGCACAGAGGCGTGAATGTCACCGAGAGAATTTTTTTAGAGATAGTTTAATGCGCTCTTTCTCTTTATTTATCATCACCATTAGGCCTCCATTTATTCCCATATAAGGTACACATCACTCTCGAGCATGGACATCATCGTC
The DNA here is from genome assembly GCA_916701655.1 of Sebastiscus albofasciatus. Taxonomy (NCBI): domain Eukaryota; kingdom Metazoa; phylum Chordata; class Actinopteri; order Perciformes; family Sebastidae; genus Sebastiscus; species Sebastiscus albofasciatus. The sequence continues at coordinate 19,992 of CAKAOI010034379.1, read as the reverse complement.
ATCTTCATTATCATATTTAATAATATTGACGAATGAGCATCGAGCAGCAGACTGGCTCTCGGCCACCAGCTGCTTCCACTTAATTCTGACTTCGCATCTCTGCAGCGCTGCCAGGTGTCTGATAACCAGGCTGCATTAGAATAAAAGGTGAGTTAAAGATGTTTTCTAGTGACTGTTCTATAAAGTGTTGGTGATGATCATGCTCCTGGTGTAGAGCACGAACCTTAACTGTAAAGTGGTAAAGATAGTGTTTCTCTCTGAAGCAGCTTTCTGACGTGGTGAGTTTAGTCAGTAAAGGTTTAGAGTGATTTTTGATATAATTCTACCTGCTTGATCAACACGACAAAACTTCCAAACAGCGGGCCTGTGCAGCCCTGAGTCCAGTGGCGGCTGGTGGAAATTTTATTTGGTGGTGCTGTGGTGCTACATCCAATCAATTCCAGCAAACATCCCGGTGTGATTTAATGCAAAAAAAGTGAAGGTGTCAAAAACACATTACTACTTTTCAGTTAAATAATTAAAAATGATTTTATTCCAACAGGAAGAGTAAATAATGCTTTAAATAAACACAACAGTATAAAATGTGCTCAGTGGTGGAATGTAACTTAGCACTTAAATACAATTTTTGAGGTACTTTACTTGAGTATTTCCATGTTCTGCTACTTTCTACTTCTACTCAACTACATCTCAGAGGGAAATATTAGACTTTTTACTCCACTACATTTATCTGTAGTTACTTTACAGATTCAGATTATTAATAAAAAATATAATCACATTACAATCAAATTGCACATATTACTGGGTGCATTCCATATTTAAAACACAAATATTGACAATTTGTATAATTATTATTATTATTATTAGTAGTAGTAGTAGTAGTAGTAGTAGTAGTAGTAGTAGTAGTAGTAATGTTTTTTTGTGTGTGACTCAGGGAGGCCGGCACTGCTTGAGTCTCTTTTCCTGGAAAGCTTTAAGCGCACGACTGGCGACGCACACACTTTTGCGCGCTCTTATAGTCGACCTCCATGGCTCCCCATCCTCGTTTTGAACACCCAGAGGCCTCTGGAGCAGTAATCCCCCCCCCACCCCTCCACCTCTTCTTCTCACTGGTGCCCTCCGCGGTTCCTCTCATACCAACACAAAGCCAAACAGGCTTGGACGCATTTTACGCACAGTCACAGTCATGCAGATGTTGCAGATGTTGCAAACCTGTGGCTTCGCTCTTCATTGGCGTTGCTCAATTTGATTGCTCATGCTCTCGTTAAAAAATGTGCACGAAAAAAAGACTCCCTTGTTGCAGTTTACCGTCAGGCCATAGAGACAGTATAGTGGGACATGCAAATCTGAGCCTGTTAGTGACTCACGAAGGAAATCAAAAACAGGAATTGAGCTGCAGAGAAGTGAAGTTAAATATGCTGTGCTGTGTTAATCCACTACAATGTGGCTAATATTTCTCTTAAAATATGTTTATATTTAGTGCAAGTGCACCTTTTGTTTCAGTGGTTTAAACTAATAATGATGCAGCAAATCACCATTTATCACAAAAAAAGACAAGAGGAATGACTTCATTCACACCTGCCTTTTTCCACAGTTTTAAAAAAATGCATTAATTTAATTTCAGCAGGCTATAAATGTTATTTTGCATTCAGAAAACATTCCATATGTCGGTCTTTAGTGTCATTTGACCCTCGCCAACTTCCTTATTTATTAGACATTGCACAGTGTCATCTGCATATAGGCCTATATATAAAGCACTAATGGCTAATTGTTATTGTTGCTGATCTTTGAAATTAGGCTGAATTTGCATCCAAATGCATGCACACTTGCAGTATAAGAGCACTAAATATTTCCTGTATTATCTCTTTAAGCAGCAGCTACATGCTCAGTAAAACACATAAGAGAGAACTGTGCACCATATGCGCTTGTGTACGTTTTTTTTGGCATTTTGTGCAACAACACAGTGGTGACCTGATCAGCTGTGCATGCTCGTGTGCAGCTGTTGTGTTCACTGTTGCTGGCCGACATGCAACAGAGGGAGTTCACTGTCTGGGAGTCACTTTAACTCTGAATATTGAGAGCTTTCTTTTCGTTTTTTAGATGTTTTTATATATTTGGGGTGATGTGACGCAGCGTTTTTACGCACTGGCTCTGGTTTATCATTAACAGAGACACTGTTGCACTGAGGTCATCTAATAACGCCAGAGAAAAGACAAGGGACTTCTTATTAGGCTACTTATTAACATGTATCAGCGCATGGACTTCACCTTATGCGGATTATCTGCAGGATGATACCGACATGTGTGAAAGTATTAGAGAGAGCTGATAAGTTCCTGCTGCGTAAAGCAGAAAACCTTCTGCTCTGCAGAGAAGTAACAAGAGAGCTCTCTATCTTCTGTCTCTCTAATGTCAAGGTCTCTCTGATAGTCAGCTACATATTATGGCCCCCAGAGAAGAAGATTCAGATATGATTTTGAAAATTATTACACAACTGTTTTATGTTGAATGGAGACAACATTTAAAGGTCCCATATTATAAAAAAGTGAGATTTTCATGTTTTTTTTTAGTATAAAGCAGGCTTAAGTCCTAGATAAATACTGTGAAAGTATCGAAACACTCAATCCACAGGGAAATACACACAGCCCGTATTCAGAAACTCTGCATCTGAAACAAGCTGTCGGGATTTCTGTCCATTTGTGATGTCACAAATATACAATATTTAGACCCTTGACACAATTTTAAATGTAAACATTCTAAAAGTGTCCCAGTTTATTTCCTGGTTGCAGTGTATATGAATGTCATCAGCTGACAGGAAGTACACATGGACCCAAGCTGTTGCCTAGCAACACAATTCTGTTGCAATTCCATCAAAATGCCCTAAAACGAAGCGTTTCAGACAGAGGGTAAATACAGGCATATTCAGGCAGACATGATGAGGAAAATAAAGTTTTTTTTTTTCAACATTACAGCATGTAAACATGTTCTCGTAGAAACACAAAATACAAGTATGAACCTGAAAATGAGCATAATATGGGACCTTTAAGCATCTGAAAAGAATGATTTAGTGAAGTATCCCTGTGTGTTGGCCGAGCTCCCGATCTGGATCTGTTTAGAATCGCCTAAACAAAAAAGTTTTGATGTACACTTCTATATCATGTTGTCCTATAAGCGAGATCCGGCCCACAAAATGCTTTCATGGGTCGGATTAGTTTTCTTGACGCCTCCTCTGCTCCCTCCCTTCCTTCTCTCTCTCTCTCTCTCTCTCTCTCTGTCTCTCTCTCTCTCTCTTTGTCTCTCCTCCCTTCTCTCCTCCTCCTCTCTCTCAGTCAGTGCGCCCAGTTGGCACATGCAGGAACGATTGAAAGTGACACACTCTGATTAGAAAACCGGTTCTTTTTGCACCGATAAATCCCGCTTTTTACTGTAACTCAGACGCTTCTCGCTTGCTTCTCGGTGAAGTCCGTGTTTTAGTGTTTTTGTTGTTTTGTTTTTTCTTTTCCAGCTGCGTCGCGTCATTTGTGCGCTTTTTTTTTCTCCTCTCCACCGAGGATGAAGCCATGAGTTCAGAGGAGCGCAGACTTGTGCCACAGCAGAGACGCGCGTTTTGTAGCTAAAAGGGAGGAAAAAAAGCGCATCGAAAATATCAAGTTTGTCTCTTCTTCGCCTCGACTTCGCCTCAGACGAGCATCCTCCGTCCACCTCTCCACCTCTCACTTTACGCGCTACCCTCTCACCACCACCGTGTCTCCAGGAGGCGACCCACAGCCCAGCCCTGGATTCAATACTCCTGATCAATGGACAGAGCCTCCTCAGCGGCCAGCAGCGCTACAGACACGCAGTAAACAGTGAGTACCACCACAGTGTACAAATACTCCATTACAAGTAAAAGTCCTGCATTTAAAATCAGACGTAGTGCAGAATTATCATCAGCTGAATGTACTTATAGTATCAAAAGTGGAAGTACTCATTCTGCAGAAATTTTGTCTGAGTCTGAAATATGTTATTCTATTATGATAATATTAGCAGAGCTGCAGTAAATGATCATTTTCACACACAGACACACACACAGGAGCTTCATCTGATCACCACTAATGATCCAAACTGCCTGGGAATTATCATGAAGTTGATATGTATATAGATAGATTTATGTGCTTCATTGATCCCAAATTGGGAAATCTGTATTACAGCAGCACGTAACACAACAATTCTCCAATTTGGGATCAATAAAGCACATAAATCTATCTATATAAATATCAACTTCATCATACACACAGACGCACAGACACCAAAATTATCTTATTTGGGAAGAGAGATGAGAGAATTAAGATTGCCAATCATCTGAACACAAAGGATGTTGTCAAACATCTCGGTGTTTTAATCCTCAGTGATCTCAGCTTCAATAATCAAATCAGCTTTTTACCACCTTAAAAACAAAAAAAACGTATACTTTTATATTCTTTTATTCGTTTTTATCTTATGCACTTTGTGCTCTTTTATCTTGCTTTTATATATGTAAAGCACTTTGAATTGAATAAACTTGCCTCTCCTTCATCTGCTCACCACCAATGATCCAAACTGCCTGGAAATTATCATGAAGTTGATATTTATATAGATAGATTATTAGATAGATAGATTATATTATATTGAAATTATTGTGTTACCTGCTGCTGTAATACAGACTTCCCAATTTGGGATCAATAAAGCACATAAATCTATCCATATAAATTATTTAAAAAATTAATTGATTCAGTATTGGTGATTGATAAACTATTGCAAACTTTTACGTTGGATCAAAGTCACTGTCCATTTAGTTAATACTATAAATAAACTATTATTATAATAATTATTTATTATTAATATTAGTTTTTAATGGATCTTATTATTGTAATACTAATATCTAAACTCCATCCAAACCATCTATTGTAATACTACAATATGAATAATTATTATTTTCAAAATTAGCCTGTAATTTCTCTATAATAATAGGCTATATAAATTTTACTAAAGTTTTTATAAATTGAGTCACATTTGCTTATTGAATTAGCCCATGCATGATCAATTTCATCTCCTTGGCACTGAAGTAAAAATGTCTTTCCTTCACTATTAGTATTATTTTTAAGAAATATTAGTTGTATTTTAAATATGCACAAGTTGTAGATACGTAATATTCTATAAATTATATATAATATACATATAAGTATATGTGCATGTAAGTTATTAAATAACTGGAGCAGTTTATGAATATTTTGGGTTAAATATTTAAGCTGGTGTTTTGCTCCTTTTTGGAGTGTTTTGATTTATCGCACTCGTTCAGAAAAATTTATACCTAAACTTTTAAGTTATATATGTATTTATAGTCGTGTGTGTGTGTGTGTATTATATATGTATATTAAAACACGGATAAGGTCACAAAAGCCTAAATAGTTTCAGAAAACGAGTTAAAAATGCGTCACAACATCCACTTTGTGACTTTTTAACTTCTTTAAAAATAATTAATGAGCCATTACTGTGAGAGGTGTTACTGGTGTTACTGGTTAACACGTGCATGTGTGCAGAGTTTAAATAAGAACAGCAGTTTTATGCACCTTCGAGCTGCCGGTAAACGGGACGGTATGATGAATAAAACATAACCGGGGAGGAAACCGAGAGGTGTCAAACAACGAAGCTGCTTTCTGCAGCTTTACAAGAGGCCTTTTAACCTCTGCAACACCTGGGACAGAAAACACTAAGCCTCTGAGAGAACAGATACCTTCAGACTGAGTTAGAAAACACTCAGAAATATCACAGAGCTCAGGTCTGATCAGAGGTTTCTGCTGCACGTAAAACTGAAAAAGGGGCCCCGAGCAAAGACATGCCCTATCTTTTGCTGGCCCTGGGTCGAGGCATTTTTTCTTCAACAATGGTGTCCTCATAGTGTCCTCTAAGTGTCCTCATAGTGTCCTCATAGTGTCCTCATAGTGTCCTCTAAGTGTGCTCGTAGTGTCCTCGTAGTGTCCTCGTAGTGTCCTCATAGTGTGCTCGTAGTGTCCTCGTAGTGTCCCAGTCCTTCAGTGTTGCTCCTCTCTGTCTTATGCGTGCGTAAAATAAAAAAGCTGACCAGATCTTGTAAATAGATTAATGACAGAAAGGTCATTAAATGGTGGAACATGGTCTCCAAAAAGTATAAAATGCAAATCTCCCTCAAAAATAATCCAAGGCTCTCACACACACACACACACACACACACACACACACACCACACCACACCACACACAAACACACACACACACACACACACACACACCACACCACACCACACCACACCACACCACACACACACACACACACACACGCACATAAAATGACCTTAAAATGCTAATTTTACACAATTAGTGCCATGTAAAATAAAGGCATTTTAATCTACAGTGTGTCTTGGATTGGATTTTGAGGGAGACTTGCATTTTGTACTTTTGAGACCATGTTGCACCTATTTTCACCAGATTGAATAAGATTAATAACAATATTTTTTATGTATTTGACACCGATTTATTGGTATAAAAAATGTATTTTGTTTTTGTAAAAATTACAATCCTGCTACTTTTATCAATAAAGAATACTTAATTTTTACAGTTAGTTTTGTTAAAATTAGCTGTTAAAAACAGATATTTAATGTGTTCCATTATACAGATTTTCTTTTTCTTTAAACACATTTCAATAATAATAATAATAATAATGCAGCAAAGATCACATTGACAGATCTGGTCTCTTCCTAATACCCTGGAAGAAATAATAAAATATGCATATAATTTATCAACTGACTACAAAGATACAATAGTCAGGACAGCTGATGAAATTTTTCAAAAACCAAACTCTCTAACACCTCCAACTTACAATATCACTCCTCTAAGTTTTTAATGTCACACAAATGACTTCTCATTAATGACCCTAATAGAGGTATAATCCCATGTTAACACAGAAGATTTAAGTGTTCCTGTCTTAAATGATTACAGTATTGCTGTTAATTTACTGCAGGATTTCAACAGTATTAACCTGTTATTGCTAAAAACAGTGCTTTACTGTTAATACAAAAGAAAACCTGTTAAATTACGCTCATAGGCTTTTTAACTGAACTATAATGCATTCTTAAAGAACATCACTTTACTGCTGATCAACTGTCTAAAGTCTCATCAGTAACAGTTTCATGCAGTATTGTTTTAATTCTGGGACCTGATCTGCTCATGTGAGGCTTGTACATTGTACATGATTGTAAAATCAGTGAATTAGCTTTATTGTTCTTCACTCACATGTTGTTCTGGTTTGCATTCTGAGCTTGTAGCCAGCTAGAGACACACATTTTGGGAAAAGTGTCAACAAGTCTATTATAGCCTTTTTCCTAACAAGTGCCTTTAATTGTATTTAGTGTGACTATTCCTATGTCTGTAACCTGCTAAGTCTGTTCATCTAGGCAAAAAATAATGTTTATTAAAATGTATGTAAAAAATAAATAGTGCATTCAAAAAATCAGTAAGATAATGTAAAAGAAAGGTGAAAAACAGCTATATAATGTATCTTTAAACAGTAAATTAACTGTAAAATACTGTGAAATTAATAAAGTTCAAATGTTTCATTAACAGTACAAAGCTGTAAATTTCAGCGACAGTATAATAATGTTAATTTCACAGTAACATAAAGGCAACCCTGCTGCCAGTTCTTTACTGTTATTTTACTGGGAAATTCTTAACAGTGTACCTAATGTGAACTAACAACTTTATAACCTCTTGCGCTCAAAATGAGAAGCAGTCGTCCTGCAGAAACGAGCAAAACACCCAACATGAGCAAATCAAACACACTTCCTCATTATAGTAGAATTAATTATGAAAAAAAGTGTCACATCTATAGTTCCAGTTTCTCCTTCTTCTTCTCATTTTTAAATCTTTTTATTTGTGCTCAGAGTCTCTCTTCACACTGACAGCAGCAGACTGGAGCCTCACGTCCTCTCTGACCTTTAAGAGAAAACAGCAGGCTGACTCTTCTTTTCCAAAACCACCAGGAATCCAAACTGCAGTCGTTTTTTTTTTTTAAATTGTGAAATGTCAGCTCCTGTTCACACAAATGCACAATATTTTCACCTGAGCAGATAAAGTGTGAAATGGAGAATGTGGATAATTTGTTTTTACGCATATCCAATAATTGTTAATAGGCCTAGTAATAATTAATTAGAACACATTGACGACACCGTGACGCGCGTCCACTACATTATTATAGGGAAATAACATAAATAATAAAACAATACAAATACAAAATGCATGACTTTTTTTGGAGCCAACGAGGAGGAGAAACGGATTCGTTGCAGACTTTGTGCGGCCTGTCTGGTTAAAGTTTGTTAGAAAAAAAAAAGTTGACGAGGACGCGCAGACTCTGTTGCGATGAGGAAGAGGAGGAGGAGGAGGGTGAAAGAGTTTGCGTAACTAAAATAGTGGGAATCTCATATTTTCTTTGGCTCTGCAGAAGCTTCATGTGTGCGAGGCTTTTTTTTTTTTTCAATCTGCAGCCAAGATGCGCAAATTATTTATGGTCTGCAATTTCACGCATATAAAGGAAGACCCCATTGGCCTTTTTAAAGCTTCACTTTGCACTTCACTTCTACGTTTTGTCAGTAGCTGAATTATTTTTATTCCATTAGTCGTTTATTTTCTAAATTATTAAAGTTGCAATCCTTCAGATTTCATTCCTGGTTGATTTAGAATTTATATTTGAGTGAAAACAATTGACTTGTGCTCAAAGTTTAGCAGTCTGGAGTCTTTTTGTCGATGCATGTACATAGACCTTCAAGTTTTCAGATGTCCGTGCTTAGTTACATGTTTTGTGTATATAGCGTTTTTTCTGGGACACCCAGTTGGTAAAACTGCATATATATATAAATATTGCAATACTCTCATTAGTGGTTCATTGGTTCAATCACCATTGTGTTACCCCCTTCAGCAATAGATAGTGATTTAAAGTGGTGATTAATTAAGATTTCAGGCCTGGTTAATTAAGAATTTATATTTGAATGAAAACAACTTAGAGTTTAGCAGCCTGGAGTCTTTTTGTAGATGCATGTGCATATAAATAGAATAGAACAAATCTATTTCTATGGACATAAGCTTCAAGTTTTCAGAATTCTGTGCATATTTCCATTTTTGTGTGCATACAACAGCATTTTTTCCAGGATTGTCACAGACACCTATATCATAATACTGCAAATTTATAAATATTGCAATACTTTCATCAGTGGTCCATCATCTTCGACATTGCCACTTTAAGAATTCAGTCCTGGTGTATTTATAATTTCTATTTGAGTGAAAACAATGGACTTGTGCTCAGAGTTTAACAGTCTGGAGTCTTTTTGTTGATACATGAGCTTCAAGTTTTCAGTATTGTGTGCATAGTTCCATGTTTTGTGTGTATACAATGGAGAAAAACTGTAATACAGCTTTATTTTTGCAGGATTGTCACCACAGACACCCAGTTTGTAAATATATACATATCGCAATACTTTTGTCCGTGGGCTATAGGCTCAATCTCCATTGTGTTACCTCATTCGGTGATAGATAGTGACTCAACAGACATTTATTTAAATGAAAATCTTCAACACTGCCACTTGGCAAGTCCTGGTTGATTTATAACTTCCATTTGAGGGAAAACAATGAAATTGTGCTCAGAGTGAATGGAGAAAAACTGTAATACAGCATTTTCTTTTTCTGGGAATGTGACAACAGATGCTCAGTTTGAACAAATATATAAATATTGCAATATTTTCATCAGTGTTACCTCATTCAGCGATAGATAGTGACTCAACAGACATTTATTGAAATGAGAAATCTTGGAGATTGCCACTTTAATCATGAATAACAGAGTTTAACAAGTCACAATTAATTCAGACCAACAAATTAAAACTTTAAATGCTCCATTTCAATATTTCAGTTCCTCCTCCTCTTCCTCCTCCTCTTCCTCCTGTATTCTTCCTGTGTGAACTCAACTATCTGTTCACACGTAATATGGGTGTGTCTGCTGCTATTAAACTGCAGATTAGATAGTGGAGAAGCTGTGTGGGCGCTAATGATGCTCCTCTCTCTCCGGCCGTGGGCGTCAGCGTCACACACGCAGAGATGTGTGAGTATAATGTGGTTACTTCGTCACCGGCTCGGCGTGATGTTGATGATACATTGGTGTCTTCTTAGAGAAAACTCCGGCAAGTGGACGCTGAGACCTGAGCTCTGTGTTATTCCCACTCTGGTGAGGCTGGTGGCGAGCTGTGGTGGATGGGTTTGGCATCGATGAGTGTGAGTGTGAGTGTGTGTGTGTGTGTGTGTGTGTGTGTGTGTGTGTGTGTGTTATAGTAAAGTTTTACCATGTGAGCATTTTCTTTGAGCAGAATCAGCCCTCAATGCTAAGGCTGTCCTCGACCAAAGAAATTCTTAGTTGACTAACACTCGTACGATTTTATCGACTAATCGATTAGTTGGTTTAATCGACAGATCTGTGAGTTTCTCCACAAATAATCGCTACTTTAAATCTTGTGTTAACCAGAGATGTGCTCATAAGTTTCTTGGAAATAAGTCATTCATTATGAAAAAGGATAAAAAATCGACTAATCGACTAAAGAAATCTTCGGGTGCTTTCACCACAGTCCATTTGGCTTTAGTCCGAATCAGGGTGAAATTGCTGTCTTAAGTAAAAGTACCACCACAGTGTAAAAAATACTCCATTACAAGTAAAAGTCCTGCATTTAAAATCAGACATAGTGCAGAAGTATTATCAGCTGAATGTACTTATAGTATCAAAAGTGACTCATTCTGCAGACATTGTGTCTGAGTCTGAGATGTTATTCTATATGATAATATTAGCAGAGCTGCAGCAAATGATCTTTTTCATTATCGGTTAATCTGCTAATTATTTTCTTGACTGATCGTCTGATCTGTAATGTCAGAAAAATGTCTAAAAACGTGAATATTTTCAGTTCACTTTCACAGAAGATGTGGAAAACCAGAAAGTCCTCACGATTAAGAAGTCCGAATTGTTACTTTTGCTTTGTTTTCTATTTAGTCTGCGTGTGGAAAGGAGCACATTTATCATTTTTTGTCTCGAGAGCTGCCACTTTTATGCAGGAAATCACAGACTTTGATATATTGCTGTAGAAGTTTTTTCACTTTGACTCGGCACTGATGTTTCTCCTCCAGTTTATCCCAAATGACTCTATAAACGTCACTATTTTTGTGGTTTTTATTGAGCATATTCTGTGTGTTCTCTTCGGCCCAGATGTCAAGCAAACCGAACTTCTGGAGAAATCTAATATAGTCCTCTTCCACTCATGTTAACCTGTTGTTTACCTGTGTCCATCTCAACAAATACCCACAAGCTTGCTTTGACAACTAAAGAAATCTTAGTCTATAAGTTGACAAATTGGTCTGGTCGACTAAGAGGAGGCAGCCCTACTCAAAATGTCTGACAATATAACAGGAACACCTCATGATGTAATGCAGTTCAAGCGTCCCAAAAGTTGCATCACTGCACTGGACTGCAGATACTCTATTATTTTGTCCACCTCTCTGTTAGGGCTGCACGATTATGGCCAAAATGATAATCACGATTATTTTTATCAATATTGAGATCAGGATTATTCATAGATTTAAGCAACAACATATGTTTATTGCACTTTCACATTAAAAAAAACAGAGCACATTCCTGCTAATGTACAAATTAAGGCTGCACGATGTGGAAAAAACGGACATTGCAATATTCAGTTTTTGCTATATACTGTATATTGCAATATGAAAAAACACAGGAATATTCCCCCTACCTCTTTGTTAGCTACATTTTAAAGTGACATGCTTCAATCTGGTGCACTTGGAGAGCAAAATTAGCAACAATAAGAGCTGGAAAAACAATGTTATGCTCTTAATTTAACCATAAACACATTGGTTGTATGAAACCTAAAAGCCAAAACATCTCGATCACCGGCCGGTGGCTACAGCTGTTAGTTTAGGAAGCGCTTGATTTGATATGCTGCAGTGTTTTCAATGAGTGGAGCATTTTAAACGTCAATATCGCAGGCGATCATGTTCATTTAATTGTGGGAAGCCAAAATTGCGATTAATATTCGATTAGTTGTGCCGCCCTGCCCTCTCTGTGCTGTATACATGCTGCTCACACTTGCTGTGTGTGGCAGTATGCTGAGTCAGTGTGTGGTCCCTGGAAGTGTTAAAGCAGAGAGTCTGTGTAGCGTGCTGGCTGTGGTTAGTGTGGCTTAGTGTCTGTCTGTGTGTGTGTGTGTGTGTGTGTGTGTGTGTGTGTGTGTTTGCATCCTCAAGCTGGAAAGGGCGAGGCTATAAATGCTCGCTGTTAACTCTTCATCCCGTATTATCAAATGAGATGTTTACGAGGGAGCCAAACATGTTTGCCAGAAGGCCTACGTCTCGCCCCCTCACCCCGGTTATTTTCCTCTCTCTCTCTTTCTCTCTGTGTGTGTGTGTGTGTGTTTGTGTGTTTGAGCCCGAGGACCCTCTCCACAGCTACAAAATAGTTGTGATTGAGTGTGTGTGTGTGTTTGCCATAATAAAGGTCCCCTCACACCAGCTCTCCCCACATCACAGTAACACATCTGATGGCCATAAACGGCAAATTCCACAATAATGTACCGTTCCCAAACAGCAATCATTTCTCATAAACAGCCACATAAAAAAAAAGTTCATGTTGTTCCACATTTTGTTTTCAAAACAAATTCAGATATTTTTTTGGGTGCTTTCCTCCTGAGGAGGCATTTTAACACATCCCAGCTTCATTATGTCTGTCCCCTCCCTGTGCATACATGTATGTGTACATTCAGTTTGACAGCGGGGCTTTTAATATCGCCCTCCCTCCTCCTTCTCCTCCTCCTCCTCCTCCTCCTGGCTTCGTTTATCTGCTGCAGAGCCAAGCATTAACCAATAGCTTGATAACCCCTGCTATAAAAGTGGATCTCGGAAAGGGAAGAACGGCCGTGTATCTGGATATTTTCCTACGTAGGTAACGCCTCACTCGTCCTCCCCTGCGGTCAGAACTAATAACGCCCTCATAGGTCAATCTCTCTCTGTCTGCTTTGCATGTTTAAAGGCACAACCCTTCATTTAGCAGACACGGTATCGTAACGGTAAAAAGAGATACCAGAGAGGCAGTTAGAGCAGAGACGATGGCAGCTTCAGCTCTGCAGGTGTGAGAGGTTAGTTGTGTTTCTTATAAGGCTGTGAATCGATTAAAATATTTAATCACAGATTCTTTTATCTGTTCAAAATGTACCTTAAAGGGAGATTTGTCAAGTATTTAATACTCTTATCAACATGGGAGTGGACAAAAATGCTGCTATATGCAAATGTATGTTTATATTCACTATTGGAAATCAATTAACAACACAAAACAATGACAGATATTGTCCAGAAACCCTCAAAGGTACTGCATTTAGCATAAAACAATATGCTCACATCATAACATGGCAAACTGCAGCCCAACAGGCAACAACAGCTGTCAGTGTGTCACTGTGCTGACTTGACTATGACTTGCCCCAAACTGCATGTGATTATCATAAAGTGGGCATGTCTGTAAAGGGGAGACTCATGGGTACCCAGAGAACCCATTTTCATTCACATATCTGGAGGTCAGAGGTCAAGGGACCCCTTTGAAAATGGCCATACCAGTTTTTCCTCGCCAAAATTTAGCGTACGTTTGGAGCGTTATTTAGGCTCCTTCACAACAAGCTAGTATGACATGGTTGGTACCAATGGATTCATTAGGTTTTCTAGTTTCAGATGGTACCAGTATCTTCACTCTAGCTTTAAAGGTGAGCCCGCTACAACTTAAAAATCGCAAGATGCGTTAAAGAAATTATTGGTGCTAAAACGAATTTGCGTTAACGTGTTATTATTGCGTTAACTTTGACAGCCCTAGTTTCTTACTAACACTTTGAGATCCATTAGTTTCATACATGTACGGATTGAAACTCTTATCCCGCTGTTTGACTGATTGCCTCCACTTTTCACCCACAATTATCCCTCTTATACTTCTCTAAATCTCAGAGCGTACGCGTGCGAGTTGCTGCTCTGTTTCCTACCACACTTATCACAATGGGGTTACTGTGAAGTAGTGCGTGTGTGCGTGTGTGCGTGCGTGCGTGTGTGTGTGCGTGTGTGTGTGGAGGCAGGAGGCAACATAAAAACAGGGTTCATCAGAGGCCGAACATTAAAAACAGCTGGATGCAACTTAAAGTGTTTTTCCCAACCCTTAATCCAGGTGATGCAAAAATAAAATCACAAGAGAGAGCGATGGAGATAAAAATACATTTAAAAAAAAAAAAAAAAGTCAGAAGAGTTTAAAATAAAAGCAGCTTTTATGGAGCGTTGCTGCTGCAGCGCCCCGGTCATTACACCATACGTCTCTCAAATGGATGGGACTACCAATCAGTGTTTGTCAGCCGTCTGATTTGTAGAGTTTAGACTGGCTTTGAATTACACGTTAGCCTCTGTTTGTGTGTGTTTACGTCTTTGAGCTGGACATATTGTTTATAGGTGTGTTTGTTGTCCTGTCCCACTCTTCTATTTCTTTGGGTGTGTCTGCATTTTTTGCTCTGCAATCTTGTCTTTGGCCCTCAGTGTGTATTTGTTATGTCTAGAACGCGTAATAATGTGGAATTTGATAGTGGCTTATCATCAAAAACATGAGGTTGTCCCAGTATCGAGCACAATGCGGGACAAACAGAGCAGAGTGGGGATTTATTTCTTTATATCTGACGTCTTATAGCAGAAATACTTAAAGTTGAGATTATTATTAATACATTTTGATCAAAAAGACAGCGTGGAACGAGGATACAGCAGCTTATTTTCACTTTAGAATAAAACTGTGTTTCTCTGAGGTGTGACAGTTGACCAGAGAAGCAATAAATTGAGAAATGTGTCGTGAACTCTCTCCTTATCAAAAAGACATTAAGTTTGTTCCCCGTCTCCATAGCAGACATGCAACAGCTCCTCTTATCGCTTCTTTATTAACTGCTCTAACTATCACACACCTTATCAAACAATGCAGCACAGATGGATTTAGGATGAACATGATAACGATCAGAGCGTTTGAAGGCTGATATCAGCCCAGTTCTGTACACCGTCACACAGGTAAGAGACCGTCTTTACAACAAAAGGTTATTGCTCAACAACGCCCGTAATAATTGCATAAAATAGATTAGCATTTATCGGTCTGTGACTGTGGATGTTTCTGCAGGAACGCCCAAGTTATTATTTACATGTCAGTCAGAATAGGGCTGCCTTCTCTTAGTCAATAAGTCAACTAATCGCTCGACTAAGATTTCTTTAGCTGATTGGTTATTTTTGATGCTTTTTTCATGCCGAATGACTCATTTCCAACAAACTCTGGTAAACAAGATTTAAAGAGGTGCTTTTGTGTGATTCTTTGTGGAGAAACTCAATTTTATCGCTTAAAAAAATCATGAGTGTTAATCAAATTTCTTTGTTCGAGGACAGCCCTACAATGAAACAAAGTAAAAACAGACATGTAAGAAAGTGTGCAGTGTTTTTCAGTCAATCAATCAGGCCCACATATTTCAGAAACAGCTTTAATGACCGAGTAAGTGCGAACACATACGAGGAATTTGAGTATTTTGTTGCTCTCAGTGATGCATGCACAGAAATAGACATACGGCTAAAAACAGGGACAAAGGTAAACATATAAACATTTGACTACTATAAACATTTGACTACCATGAACAGAAATAAATGTATAAAGAGTATATAAAAGTAAGACAATAGAGCCGTGGTGCAGAGTGCAAAGGTTGCTGGAATAAATATGGGATGATTCATGTAACAGGTTGCTTTACATACATGACGAAGGTGGATATGACAGAGTAGAGCTGCAACGATTAATCAAGTACTCGTGAACTATTAAATTAATCGCCAACTATTTTGATAATTGATCAGTTTGAGTAATTTTTTAAAGACAAAATTCTCTGATTCCAGCTTCTTAGATGTGAATATGTTCTGGTTTCTTTACTTCTCTATGACAGTAAACTGAACGGACGTCATCTTGAACTTTGGGAAACACTCTCTTCGACATTTTTCACCATTTTCTGACATTTTAAAGACCAAACAACTAATCGATTAATCAAGAAAATAATCAACAGAATAATCGACAATGAAAATAATTGTTACATACAATAACACCAGCACAGAAAACACAAATACAGAGCGCAAAGCGCATACAAGAAAAAACAATAATCAAAAATACATACAGACGCGACGCACTTAGGAACACAGAAAGCACACAGCAACCAGTTACCACACGGATCGGACTCATAGAAAGTTATTATGGAGTTATAGAAAAGCCAACTTAAAGGACAAGTGTGTAACATTTAGGGGGATGTATTGGCAGAAATGGATTATCATATTAATAAGTATGTTTTCTTTAGTGTATTATCACCTGAAAATAAGAATCGTTGTGTTTTCGTTAACTTAGAATGAGTCCTTTATATCTACATAGCCACCGAAGTTCTCCAGTTCAAGTTCAGTTGGTTGCGATCTGCAACCTTGCTGCTAGATGCCACCAGATCCTACACATGCACCTTTTAAAGAAGTGGATCCAACATGTGGGGGGAGATTGTTCCAAAGTCTGGGTCGCCTTTGGTTTTACGTTTGGCACACGGTATAGCCAACAGGTTTTGGTTGGATGACCTCGGTGGTGTGAGGGATTAGAAGCTTGGAGATGTAGATAGGAGCTATGCCATGGAGTGCCTTATAAGTGATCTTAAAATCGACTTAAAAATATGCTTCCTGTGACTGCACATGACCTGGTGGTCCTTTGACGTGGTAATACTTGCTATTGTTGAGGTGGGGACGTGTTATCTGAGCGACGGTTGACAAACAAAATGCATAAACACGATATCGTTCTGTATCTCTTGCGTCAAATACCAGATGAAATTGAAGCAGGATGTGTTGAGAGATTAGATGATGTTGGGAAACCGTGAGTATCTGTTATAAAGTGTGTGTGTGTGTCCCAGGTTAGATGGTGAGATGTCGGCGAGGCCGGGTCTTGATAGGGATCGTCAGTAGCGGGAGAGCTGCAGCAGGTTAGAACCTGTCTGTGATAAAGACGGAGTCTCTGGAGGATTATTTCTAAATAAGAAATGTCACTTCCTGTTGCAGTTTTACAAAGCAGGTTGTGTTCACAGCGAAGAGCAGCTTTGGATGTAAACAGCAGGCGACAGCAGCCAGTGAGTTCCCTTCAACGCTCTGTTATATTCAGTTGTTCTTTATTGTAGCTACAACATTGTTAGCGGTTAGATTTATTTGCAAAGCCTCCCTTTTTCTCAGCGAGCCTCACATGGTGAATTATAGCTACCACTGTACTCCCATTTAAACCCACTCAGTGTAGCTCTTTGAACTTGTTTTCTTTTTTATTATTATTATTACTAAACTCTGCCACTTACATTTTTTGGCCTCTTTGCCTCCCCACACTCTTTAATCACGCCAAAGCTAATGTTTTTAATTTATTATACATTTTGACACTTTGCCCGAGCTCTTAATACGTCTCAGATTGAGAGTTTTGTTTGGTGTTTTTCAGCTGCGTTGTTGTGAAAGAGTCGCTATAGAAGGTGGAAAGAGAAAGACGGAGAGACACCACCAACAGAACATTGTCTTTTCTGCAGAGTTACGACAGCTGGAGCTGCAGAAATATTAAAAAGTGAGGGAGGGGAGGGGGAACAGTTTCTAATCAAGCGCTGTGGAAAATGCCACACTCAAACAATAACCATGGATTCTCCCTCATTTGTTCTGGTGGATTGCTGGCCAATGTCACTCAGTACAGAGACCCTCTGTGTTTTTCCACTCACAAATCTGCTCCCTAACTTGATTTCCATACTTCTCTCTTCACCATTTTTTCCAGTTTCTAATCTCTCTCTCTCTCTCTCTCTCTCTCTTTCTCTAAGGGTCACACATGCTGGCAGATATTGTCCAGGGGCTCGTATGTAAATAAAAGCAGTCCATTTGGCCTGAGTGAGCTGGCTGCTCTTTCATACGTTGTTGGCGTGTGTGTCCTCCTGTCCTCCCTGGCAGCGTTTCTAATGGCGTTAGCCTGTATTAGACGTTTGGCTGACGCTCCTTTATCAGGGGACGCCGACCCACGAGGCTCTCATGAATGTGTGTGTGATGTATATATGTACTCATACAGATTAAACTCAAACACACAAGTGAGCCGACACTGTGGCTGTCTAGCTTACACTCCAAGCAAACATCGATAAAGGACTAACTCTCTCTATCTCCGTTGTCTTCTTCTGTCTCTTTGTCTGTTTCAATTCTTTAATTTGATCTAACACACTTTTCTTACAGTCAACAAACTCCATGAAAAGACCAAAATCATAAATGTCTTTGTTCATCTCTCAGTATTTTGTCTGTGTCACCCATTTGTCACTGAAGACATGCTATTTAAAACTTAAAGTTAAAGTTAAACTTAACTTATTTAGTAGGCTAAAACAGTATGTGAGATATTTTAGTATGTCTGAAACCTCAGTATGAAACAAATAGTAAACAAATTGCATACTATTTCCGGTGAAATATTACAGTATGCAATTACTGGACACTACGGCAGCATAAATATCCCACGATGCAATGCGGTAGTGACGTCAAAAACGCTTCAGTTTACTTTAAGCATAAGATTTCACTTTGCTAGGCCTAAGATATATACTTTAAATTCTCACAAATTGTCATTTTGGTCACATGAGGTTGCCACGGGTTACCATGGTTACACGTCTCCAACTGGCAAGGAGGCTCTCAGGAAGCGATGACGTAAATTACTGCTTAGTGCGTCCGAAAAGATACATACTACTGTTTGTTCACACAAAAGTATGTTGAACGGTATAGTACACATATTGAGTGTGTAGTGCGTAGTATGCAATTTTGGACAAAGCCATAAATGTTAGAGACTACAGGTGAATATAGTAAAATGTTAACTAATAGATATCACCATGAAACCTTTCCAGTTGATTACTCACATTAAGACAATTATTTCTTGTATAACAAGTACAAGTTTTCTGTCATTTTATGTTTAAATATGCAAATGAGGCATTATCTAAAGGTAACTTTTGGTGAATTTAGGAGAAATCTGCAGACACAAATAGACAAAGTACTAAAATTAACACCTAATTGTGTATTTTGAATGTTTTCTTTCCACTCGTCTGAAGCAAAATGGACCCGTGCATGAAAAGCAATGTTCTTGTCTGTATTGTCTCGCCAACGTCTACCCCTCAAAAACACAATTTTCCCTTAAATGTTTCCAGACTCGTTCTCTCTGGCTGGAGCTCCTCTGGGGGTCTGGAGGAGGATGGAGCGAGGAGGGGAGAGTCCCATCACCCAGGACAGTCCTGAGCGGAGGGGAGGCAGCCCGGACCTCGGCGGCCTCCCACCGCCGGGGAAGAAGGGCCGCTTGGAGCTCAACGGGAGCCCCACTGGACCACGCATCCGCCACAACGGAGCCCCGCTGAGGCCCCTAGGAGGTAAGCAACATGTTGATCAAGAGAGACGCTTGTTTATGTATTGTTTAAAGAGATTAGGACTGCAACTAACGATCATTTTCATTGTCGATTAATCCGTCTGTAATTTTCTTGATTAATGGATTAGTTGTTTGGTTTATAAAATGTCAGAAAATGGTGAAAAATGTGCATCAGTGTTTCCCAAAGCCCAAGATGACGTCCTCAAATGTCTTGTTTTGTCCACAACTCAAAGATATTCAGTTTACTGTCATAGAGGAGTAAAGAAACCAGAACATATTCACATTTACAAAGCTGGAATCAGAAAATTCTGACCTCCTTTTTTCTTAAAAAAATGACTCAAACCGATTTAATTGATTTTCAAAATAGTTGGTGATTAACTTAATAGTTGACAACTAATTGATTAATCGTTGCAGCTCTAGAAGAGATTAATTTTAAAGCCACAAACTCAATATAACTCT
>CAKAOI010034376.1:0-24166 GCA_916701655.1 Sebastiscus albofasciatus | reverse complement strand
AAAAAGTTGGTTACAAATGTAGATAGCAAGTACTACTAACCCATCTTTGAAGTTGTGACAGTCGATAGTCGGGTGCTAGCATCCAGTTAGGACACGGAGTAACAAAAACCAGTATGCAAAAGGTAATAAAGGAGTGTATGTTGAAGTACATGGAATTTACTTTTGTTTTTGGTATTGACTACTAAATTTCTGGTATCATGACATCCCTAATTGCACAACTAATACAGTAGCACTTTCTGTGACATGTTGTCATTACATAAGCTGTGAAAACAATGCATAATGTGTATGTACCAACCTTGGTCTGTTGTAAAAGCTGTGTCAACTGCTGCCCAATGTTCCAGCTCTTGGATCTGAATATTTCGATAAGACAAAGACTGTTCAGATCGATGCTTTCATAGAATTCCTGCTTGAGGTTCTTGCCCACAATCCTTCTGAACTCCATGACAACCTGAAAAATACAGACAATGTGCCAGTGTTACATTTCAAGAAAAATAATGCTGTGGCTGGGGGCAACAGCGTCAGGTGAGAAATCAAAACTGATCACATTTCTTCACATGATCCTGTAATGACAGAACACAAGAACACTTTTAGCTCAATGTTAGCTCAATGTTTAGCTCAATGTGAACTAATAACACACTTAA
This sequence comes from Sebastiscus albofasciatus, assembly GCA_916701655.1. NCBI lineage: Eukaryota > Metazoa > Chordata > Actinopteri > Perciformes > Sebastidae > Sebastiscus > Sebastiscus albofasciatus. The sequence continues at coordinate 23,525 of CAKAOI010034376.1, read as the reverse complement.
CTAATTATCTCGTCCTTTGAAAGTCAGCTAAGTTACTGCTATAAATGCAAAAAGAATCACTCATGATGTAATGCTAATACTAATGCTAACAGTTAACACCAGTTGAATCAGTAATGTTACATTACCACAGCTAATATAGCATAGCTAGCGTTAGCCACATGCTAACAGTGTTACAGCTCTGCTACATCGACGGCTCGACATCACCTAACGGCTGACCGTCGGTCGCCCTCGCTAGTATTTAGCGGTGTGGGACACCGGTGGTGACGTTACAAGTTAAACGTTAACGTTATAAACTGTGAACCGACAGAAAACGGCACGTTAACGCTAAGCTAACTTTAGCTAACCTGCGGTCACCGCAGCGGTCTTTTTGAAACGTTAATTAATTTCCCCTGAAAGATATTAGACACACTCACCTTTCCACCACGGTGCTTTCAAAAACAGCCCATAGCGCTCTCAGAGTACCCGGTCAGACAGCAGAGAGGACGGACTCTCTCCTCGGTGTTAACGGTCCTTCTTCTCTGAAGGAGCTCTGTAATCAGCTCACCTTGAATTTGAAACAGGCCCCTCCCTCCCTACAGAACCCCATACTAAGTTATCTCTGCTTAACATGATACCTGCACTGCAAACTTCAGCTGATTAGTGCAAACAACTGATTTGATTTAGTAATGACACGGTTTTTTATAAAACATAAAAGAGTAAGTAATGACCACTTAAAAGTTTAATTCAAATAAAAATCTGGGTTTACAGTGTATAGCCATAGCAATACCATAGCAACAACCTGCTGTCTGCCAGATGTCATCATCCATGTTATAAAGGAGCTTAGGTCTCCGTGGTATCAGGTAGTTAGAGTTAGCTTAAGGTATGGCTATATGTGTTCAGGTAGGTTGATTTATTTATGCTGTGGTCTGTAACAATGATACAAACAAGAGAAATTATATTAATAACAAAACAATACAACAATACAATACAATATCATATAATAAAATACAATGTTGTACATAAATATTCAGACATGGACTGTAATTACAAACCAAAATGTGTCATAACCAACTCCCTGCTAGCACCCTGCCACCATGAGGCTCATAACCAAGAGACATTACTGTCATAAATATGTGCAAAGTTACCAAATATCTGATTTGAATTTAACATATCAACACACTCGTTAAGCTTCTACGCACAGCAATAAACAAAGGTAGAATAGGTGAATGGCGAAAAAACGGTATTGGCCACAACAAACGAGACTGCAACTAAACCCCTCACTGCCAGCTCGTTACCAACGCCGCTGCGCTGATGACGTCATTTAAGTTAGACGAAGTCAATTACTATCAGAACGGAGCGAAACAATGTGTAAAGCAATAGACGGGCAAACTTATTACACAAAGATTTGGGCTTCCTATATTGTTGAATCAATAACCACTTAAAGTGTATTGTAATTATCTTGAGTAGAGCTATACCGATATCCTGGAGTTGCAGGATATAGGAAGTTGGCTCCGGTCTCTCCATGGATGTCTCTCCAGCTCTCTTTAGCAGAGCGGAGGAGTTGTAGTTTCGTAGCATTTATTCACCGACAAATAAACTATACACACACTGCTACACTTACGTTCACAGCTAGAACGCCATCAACAACCTCACCCTCACCGCCAACACACACATACACAGTCTGTTGGAAACTTGCTAAAGTTACGCAGACTACGTGTGTGGCGACGGCGAGCACGAAGCCTCCGGCAATGCTAAAGCTGCTAACGTAGCACAAATACACACACTGTTTGTCGGACACACGCTAAAGTTAAGTATCGTTACTCCGTGCAGACACACAGCTAACAACCTGCTAAACTAAACTAAATGTGCAGTGGAGACTTTTACTGGGAAAGTGGCTGCATGTCTGCGACACTACACGCAGCATCGTAGCTGCTAAGTTAACGCTCCCGGACGGTGAACTGGGGACTCCCGTCAACGAATATCTGTTGTGGTCCTGCAGCTGGAACACCGCTGCATGCAAGGCACAGATCTTGTCGGTTAACGGTTAATAATCGTTTAGCGAGGGTCAGTTATCGGTTAAGAACATTTTTCAAAATTAGCATCCCATATCTCAATAGTTCACCAGAGAGTACTGACAAGTTTATTTTTAACCACGTTAGCAGCATGGTGGATTGCATTCGGTTGGTTGGTCAGTTGGTCCACCACTTCGATCCAGGGTTAGGGTTAGAAATTGCAAAAGGAGAACATATACTCACTGTATTGTTGTCAAAGAAGCCAGTATTTCAAGTTATTGTTGTTTCCTTAATCTCTGATGACATATCATAGTCATTTTATGAGTTACCACAGTAAATATATTACATATTGGTCCTTTAAAATGAAAATCTAGCACAGCAAAAATCTATATGGAGTATTCACAGGAGGATTGTTTGATTTCTGCGGCTGAAGGAAAAGCGTAATAAAGCTGTCATGTGAAGTCAACTGTGTGCACCACTGTACTCGATGAAAGTAACATGTCACACAATGCACAGAGAAAACTGAAGGGGGGTGCAGCTTAGTTTTGCCCTGGGGACTTCTAGAGGGTTAATCTGTCTCTTCTGGAGATGTTCAACTGTTGATGATAACGTCATGATGAACATGACAGATTATATATAGGCCTATATATATATTTTTCTTTTTACATTGTCATCGCAACAAGCCTGGTTATAGTACAGAGAGTAAAGTAGTATAAAGAGTAATATTCTTCAGACCGTTTTTATGCTGCCGCTGCTAAATTATAGCTCATCCAAGGTGTGTGATGAGGACGACATGTCCACAGAATTTGGTGCACAAGAAGGTAATTATCCAGAGGGATTAGAGCAGAGCTGCTCTCTGGAAATGTGCTTATTTGTCCGTTTGATAAGACATAGACGGAAAAAAGCAGTAATACAGTTATTTATGAATAACAGACACAGGTGATTTATTTATTTATGTGCTTGTTTGTCGGCTTTTACACGTGTTATCATCTTTAGATAGCAGAAACAGGACTGACTGCCTGCCTGTTTGCAGATGTTATTCGGTATTGATTAATGGATTTCGATTGACATTTAAAGCACACTGTCGAGCGTCTGGAGCTATTCAGAGAGTTCGTCATTATTATTACAGACCGTTCAATTCTCATTTATTATTAACAGAGTTTTAATATTCAGTTGATTTATAATATTTCACAATTATTCACTTCATTGTTGTCAGCTTTAATCAGCGTACAATACAGAGCAGCCTGACAACTAGAGTGGGGATTTTAAAGCAAAAATTGACAGAGAATTAAACGTATTTGAGTAACAGTGTCATCGTAAAACTCCACTTGTACATGAGCACTTTGAAATTTTTAAAGGACGAGAAAAGAGAATCCAGGCCATTTATAAAAAGCAGACATTTAAATTAGTCAAAACCAAGTAACCCGAACATGCTCGCTGTTCATCATGAATAATTTTGTTAGCCAAAGTAATGGGACATTTGTGTAATAAGAGGAAGGAGTGCGTAAGAAAGAAATGTGTAAAAAGCACAGTGGTCTTCAACACATAAAACATTTAAATGGCTGCCCTTTTTAAGGTATCGGTCCCGTCCTGATCCCCCATTTTATGCGAGATGTGTCTGCCAAAAGGAGAGCTCTGGAGAAATCAAATGGGTGAAAATGTATCCTGTAACCTCCGCTTACACTCCCATAGCTCAGCCATAAAAAGTGTTCTGTTTGCACATTTTCTTGTGCGACGGAATGAAATACATTTATTTGACTTTTGGTTTGACATTTATGCAAAGTAGTCCGTCTTAGCTGACTGGGGGTTTCAGGATATTCACGAGGAGAAGTGTAGGCAGAAATATTCATCCACTCCACATGGAGCTGAAGTGGCTCGCTGGCAAATCACTTTGTGGCACTTGCTGGTTATTCATCATCTGTAGTTAATGATAAGATGTTTTTTGGTAAATGATATGAAATGTCACACCAGCTTCTTTTAGATGTTGAGGATTTTGTGTTAAATCAAGTGTGAAATATCTTTGTCACTTATTGACAAAGCTTCCATTAATGGGGTCGGCGTTTCACAGCAATTTATTGAATATATGAATCCAGTATTGATTCTGCTACTCAACTTTGAATTATTTTGTATCTTTTATTGAATCAACTTATGTTCAGCTGTCAACATGTCTGTGCTGTGCAATGTCTGATTTATTTTTTAACATCATTGCTGTGATTACTCATTGAAAACAAAGGAAAGTTCCCACACCTCTGCAGTGTCTTGTTATTATTTTATCAAGACGTTTCCCTTGGTGCACTCCCACATACGCACATATACTGTACATATGGCAAAAAAGAGAATGAAGAGGAACCTTTTTTTGTTTTCTGTTAGTGTTTTTTCGGAATGTGGATCTTTCAGACCAATTTGATAAACGTCTATTGTTTTTATGTTCCACATTTTATCGTAAGTGTGACATGCAGTGTGGGATTCGCACTGCTCTGGTCTTAGTCGGTTTAAGTTGTCCCAATGGGTAATCTCTGGGGTCTGAAAAGTGAAGCTAATGCTGAAGTGCCTTAAACTTGCATTCTTTCTAACAGCAAGCAGGGGGCAACTCCTTCGGTTGCAAAAAGAAGTCTGATTGTATAGAAGTCTATGAGAAAATGAGCCTACTTCTCACTTGATTTATTACCTCAGTAAATATTGTAAACATGAGTTTATGGTCTCAATCGCTAGTTTCAAGTCTTCTTCAATACAGCATGATGTTCATTTAGTAAATGATGGTCCCATTTAGAGTCAAATAAACCTTAAAACAGGGGATGCTTTAGGGCGTAGCTACCTTGTGATTGACAGGTCGCTACCACGGCGTTGTCCGGTCTGGGAGTTGTCCGTGTTTTCGTTTTACAACTTTAACTCTTTCACAGTGTGTTTTCAGTTCATGACAGTTAATTATAACATTTTGCTTGTCTAAAAATGTCTTGTTCAGCGTTCGGTTGTACTTAGCTCAACCCTCTTTTATCACTTCTGGTTGCTAAAAACCAAGATGACGACGGTCAAAAACCAAAATGGCGAATTCGAGGCTTCAAAACCGTAGTCCACAGACCAATGGGTGACGTCACGTTGACTACGTCCACTTCTTATATACAGTCTATGGATGGTCTTGACTACGATGGCGGTTGTAGCTGTGCTTGTGATGACAATACATGTGCTGGAACTTGCATTTACTATCCCCAAGCAGTGCCGTAATTTAATCGTCCTCAAAACTGAAAACCGTGGAAACAAACCCAGAACCCATGAAAACGGCTCCACATTACATTAGTATGATTGATTTTCATTGCAAAGCTGAACTGAAAGAAGACTGAAGGAATCCCATCAGTACATTGGAACAAAAGAACACGTGCAGGATACTTGATGGTTGTGAACTTTGTGATGTAAACAGACTGCGTCTGCAAACAGAGATATCGAACATCTCCAGTCTGCCAGCCAGCAGCATGGAGTCCTTCAGTAGATTTATACAAACACGGCATCGGATTAGTGGGAATCAGTGTGATCAATGTGATTTCTAATCCATTGACTTGGCTCTCTAATGGGTTCATGTAATTGATGTAGAGGTCTGAAAGGACGAAGCAAATAAAAAAAAAACGGCTTTCTCAGGACTTTCTCCTCTTTGTTTTTTCCATTACTGCTGCTCCTCACTGTGACACAGATTTATTTTAGTATTTGGATTTGATCCGTATGTGAGCAGATGTACGTATAGTGAGTTGAATTTTGAAAAATGATAGAGCTGCAACGATTAATCGATTAGTTGTCAAGTATCAAATTAATCGGCAACTATGTTGATAATGGATTAATCCGTTTGAGTCATTTTTTAAGAAAACAAAGTCAAAATTCTCTGATTACAGCTTTTTAAAGGGACTCTATGTAAGAATCAGAAATGATTTGTTAACAGCAATAGTCAGTGTCCTGCTCGCGCTCGTGCTTGTGCTCGCACTACGTAGACGCAAGCATCGGTCAAAACGGTGAGGCGACACACGAGACTCAACGTTTTCTCACACACTCGCTGCCGCTCTCTCTCTCATGCTTCACCACTCACTTCCCACGAGCACACATATTCTTCACACTGGCTCGGCTATTCTCCAAAATGACCTACGCCACTCCCACAACATTAGTTTACCCCCGACATCGGTCACATTTCTGTTTTGCAAGACGGGCTTCACTAGATATAACTTTGGTTTTGTTGTGCGTCCGCGGAGTTTGTGTTGGAGTCTGAGTTGTGGTGGGAACTGGTCATTTGTTGGCGTTAGTGGACTCCATTTCTAACCGAACGTTAGCTATGGTTGCACGCTGTTAGCCCTGTAGCGGAGCTGAACAGATTAAAGGCACTCGCAAGCGCGCATGACGTCACATCCATTGGATTTTCCTGGAAAAACAGGCCCGCATTCTTCCCATTAAAATCAATCTACAGGTTGATAGAGGAAACCCAGAATGTTGCAGAAGGTCTGATTTTTTAGGTTAGGTTACAACCTGTTCACACATTCACAGTAAAAAAAAAAAAAGATTTATACATGTGAAAACATACATACAGTCCCTTTAAATGTGAATATTTTCTGGTTGCTTTACTCCTCTATGACAGTAAACTGAATATCTTTGAGTTGTGGAAAAAACAAGACATTTGAGGACGTCATCTTGGGCTTTGGGAAACAACATTTTTCACAATTTTCTAACATTTAATAGACCAAACAACTGATCCATTAATCAACAATGAAAATAATCGTTAGTTGCAGCCCTAAAAGTGTATTTTAAAATAAAAAAAGAAATTATGCGCATTGATGTCCGTATCCAAAAACCTGAGAGGAATCTAGTTGTGATTATAATGGAATGTATACTCTAATTAAACTAATCAGATAAAGACGTCTAAATGGCAATACTGCAGTCTTTCCCTCATCAGGTTAACATTGATTCTTTGAGTGTATGTAAATCCACTCAGTGACTGTAGAATAGTGGTGCATTTCTCCTGGACCATCCCAGACCCCCTCCTGAGTCTCTCTCTGGACCCCCTACAGTTTGCCTTCCAGGCCCTTACACCCTGGTGGATGATGCCATCACCCAGTTGCTCCACAGTTCTTCCTCCCATTAAGATGACTGTGATAGCACTGCGAGGATCATTTCTTTCTCTCCCTGTGCCTCTAACAGCATACCGCTGCTGTGTAGGGGGATAAGCCGTGGGCGATGCAGGTGGATGCCCCTGCAGTGTCCTGGATTACAGACTATCTTGCCAACAGGATGCAGTTGGTATCCAGCCAGGGGCCACCTCAAGACGCTGTCCTGTTATCTCTCATTTGTCTTCTTATCTCTGATGTGAGCTTCACCTCATCCCATATTTAAAAAACAAACTCTGATGAAGCTTCAGTTACAGGATTTGACATTGATGAGAACGAGGATGGCTTTAGGAAATGCCGCAGATTCATATTAGTCATCGAGGTAGCAGGATGCCAAGTTTAAACCAATCCAGCGGACCGGCAATTAAATGGTCGAATGGCTTTGTAAAAGTCTGTTGTCAGGTGGGATTGTCTCTGTGGGGGCACCACACCTTCTGATAAATGAGGACATGTTTGAGAAAGGAGTCACTTTATAGAGATCAAGTGACTTCTTCCTCAAATATTGTGTTGGTGTTTAGAAAATCATCTCTATAGTGAAGCAGCAATGTAAGCGGCAGACGGCTGATGTCGCAGCTGCACCCTCATTTACATACATAGGGGAATATTTACTAAGGATTTGCATCTCTTTTTTTATTTAAGGCAATGAACAGTCAAATTGCATTCGTCCTTATTTACTGGAGGGCCACTCAGATGTTTTGCACCAGTGAAATGAAAGAAATGTGGCACTGAAAAACTGTGAGTTTAGTCTCATGTAATATGTATTTTAAGGCATTCTTGTTCAGAGGCACAATAAAATGAAAGGTGGGGAAATGCATCCAAGTGTATCCAGCAGCTGCGCCTTATGTATCACTGCAGACTGAACACTGCGTCGGAAATTTTACGGCTGAGAAAAGGTGTAAAATTTGCTGTTCTATCGGATTCACATGGAGGGAGAAAATAATAAGCTGAAATAGTGGGAGAGACACAGAGAAAGAGAGAGAAAGACAGAGACAGAGAGAGACAGAGAGAGGGAGAAGCTGTGATATCTGTCATTTGTTCGACAATGAATATACTTCAGTGACAGCGGTAAAGAACATTGCAGCCAATTTAAAAAAGGCCATTATAATGTAATATGGCTTTACAGTAGCTCTACATTCAGCACAACACAAAAGGACAGCAATGTCTGTTATTTTTACTATTTCCTGTTTCCGTCAGTGACCTTGTGCTTGAATACATATTCTTTCGGACTTTAAATAGCCCCCAACAGATTCAGTGTAATGCGTTATGATTGAAACAGTACTAACAGCAATAATCTCGTTTTCACCAGAAATCTTCTTTTTCTTGAGCTGACATAATGCTATTACTAATATTTCCTCACATACAGTATAGCCTTCATCTTGCATGATCAATACATGCCCGCAGGTACAAAAATGTCTTCAACCATGGACAGGTTTTGAGACAATGGGGCCCTGGGCACAGACAAGTAAAAGGCCACCCCAAAGTGTTGTCTCTCTTTGTGGTCATTTTATGTCTCTTTGTAGTTGTTTTGGGTCACTCCATAGTTATTTTGGTGTTCTTTGAGGTTGTTTGGTGTCTCTGTGTACTTGTTTTTGGGTCACTCTGTAGTTGTTTTGGTTGTCTTTGAGGTTGTTTTGTGTCTCTTTGTAGTTGTTTTAGTTGTCTTTGATGTTGTTTTGTGTCTCTTTGCAGTTGTTTTGGGTCTCTCTGTAGTTCTTTTCGTTGTCTCTGGGGTTGTTTTGTGTCTCTTTATAGTTGTTTTGTGTTTCTTTAGTTGTTTTGGTTGTCTTTGAGATTGTTTTGTGTCTCGCTGTAGTTGTTTTGGTTGTCTCTGAGGTTGTTTTGTGTCCCTCTGTAGTTGTTTTGGTTGTCTCTGAGGTTGTTTTGTGTCTCTATAGTTTTTCTGTGTTTCTTTAGTTGTTTTGGTTGTCTCTGAGGTTGTTTCGTGTCTCTATAGTTGTTTTGTGTTTCTTTAGTTGTTTTGGTTGTCTTTGAGATTGTTTTGTGTCTCTTTATAGTTGTTTTGTGTTTCTTTAGTTGTTTTGGTCGTCTTTTAGATTGTTTTGTGTCTCGCTGTAGTTGTTTTGGTTGTCTCTGAGGTTGTTTTGTGCCTCGCTGTTGTTGTTTTGTGTCTATTTCAGGTTGTTTTGTTTCTCTTGGAGTTGTTATGTATATTTCAGTGGTTATTTTGCATCTCTTTTTGATCTGTTTTTGTCTTTTAACTGAGCTCTGTGACTTTCCAACAACAAATGTTAACAGCCCAGTGACCCCCTGACCCACGGGCCCGGTAGACACATTCAATCATCCATCCATGTCTTCAACCGATATTCCAAGTTCACCAGCTGTTTCTTTTGTACACTGACATGAGCTACAAGTGTCTGAAACAACCCGGCATCAGGTCTTATTTAATGACACCCTGCAAATCAGACAAACTGCGACTCGGCTTATTTACATCTACGTCTTACTAACTAAACTGAAATAATTGCAAAATTTTGCGCCCTTACAATATTGTTTTGGCAGGCTTAATAAATTTCCCTCATGGTCTGAGTGTAAGAGTTTTGTAGTTAAAGGATGCTTCTGCAGGTCAGCTTCAGCATGTACCAAACCCATACAAACCCACAGAGGCCCCTAATCATGCTCATTATCGACCGTAATCTTTCGGTTGTGCACGAGCAGCTGGATAATGATTAAAGCACTAATTACAATAGGTCTTGCCCTAACAATGAATGTTCTACTTAGTGGATTTTCAAAGAGGCCAGAGTACTCCAGTCTTTTTTATTGTGTCTATTTGAGGCCATTTTTGATGTGTCAGGAGTTTGCGTTTGATTAGCAAACACCTGCAGAGGCTTTATGAATTTCATATGTGTAAGCACAAAATGGTTTTAGGCTGAAGTGTGAGTACAGGTTGGAGAAACCTCTTTTATTTTTCATTTTTCATCAGTGAAGGCTGTTCCAGTACATCCTGCATGTACCTGTGTAGTGATCTGTTTGTTTGTCTCGATTGATGATTGCGCAGGAAATTATTGATCATTAATAACTGAAATTATGAACAGAAAATCACACTGGCATTTACATTTAAGTGCCCATATCATCAGCCACTGTTGATAAATCCTTCTCATCATTCATCGTTCAGTTTATTCCTAAACTACTGGCTTTGAGAAGTAAAGTACAATGAGCCCTCCTCTCTAGTATAAAATACCAACAGGTCATTTTCCAGACATTTGTAGAGACCTTTTCATTGCCATTCTGTTGCCAGGGCAACAGCTTTGGTCCAAGTTTACTTCCTGTTACCTACTCCATTCACAACCATTGCAACATAAAACACAAAGGGGCCCATTTACAATGTTTGTCACATTTAAAAAGGTCTATCCGCCGGCTGATGTGTGTGTTGTGCTCAAGGATGCCACCGTTATTGCTGTAATGTGAAATGAACACCTTTCAACAACAATATAGTGAAAACAGAGATGCTCGGTTTGTCCCTCTGACAGATAATGTGAATGTGTAAGTTTTTCAGACTCACATTAGTGTGGAATTACAGGCCTTTGGGGGGAAAATAACAGTACAGATGTGAAAGTGCTGTGAAGTTATTACAGGAAGGAATTAGCAGGAATTAGAGGATCCTCACCATTTCCAATGAGTATAGCCTATTTGTCGCAGTGTATCATCTGTTTTATGTATTCTTTGTCAAAAAAAACAAATCAAGCAGGAATTACTGTTTTTTTTAATTATATCATAACAGACTTACAATTTGTGATTTATTGTGTTTTTATTGAATGAAAAACATCATTTAATAAAGAATCTGAAACACAGCGATGGAAAGTGGTGCAATGCACATTTACTCAAGTATGCTACTTAAAGGACCAGTGTGAAGCATTTAGGAGGATCTATTGGCAGAAATGGAATATAATATTAATGAGTTTGTTTTCTTTAGTGTGTAATCACCTGAAAATAAGAATTGTTGTGTTTTTGTTACTTTAGAATGAGTTGTTTATATCTACATACACAGTGGGTCTTCTTTATGGGTCGTGTCAAGAAGGTAAAGCAAAAATTGAAAAACTCATGAGATTTTTAAGGTTAGGCATTGACCTCAAATGGTTAAGGTTAGGAAAGACACACAGTCCGTATTCAGACCCTCTGCATTTGAAACAAGCTGTCAGGATTTCTGCCCATTCGTGATGTCACGAATATACAATATTTAGACCCTTGATACAATTTTAAACGTAAATATTCTAAATGTGTCCCAGTTTATTCCTGGTTGCAGTGTAATGTGAATGACATCAACTGACAGGAAGTACACATGGACCCAAGCTGTTGCCTAGCAACGCAATTCTGTTGCAACAAAATGCGCTAAAACCGAGCGTTTCAGACAGAGGGTAAATACAGGCATATTCAGGCTGACAGTATGAGGAAAATAAAGGGTTTTTTGAACATTACAGCATTTAAACATGTTCTAGTAGAAACACAAAATACAAGTATGAACCTGAAAATGAGCATAATATTGGCCCTTTAAGGTACAGTTTTGAGGCACTTTCCAAAGGGAGATTCAATTTACTGTCACCGATGACAACGCAAACAAGCAAATATTCTCATCCTCATTTTGTTTTCCCTCAAGACTCCATCAAGTTGGAGCAGCTGATAACAGCACAGCCTTGAAACCGTACTAAATTTTGTTGAGTTTTTTAGATTATAACCTTTATTTTAATGGCATGCGATGACTACATTTTCAACACGGACATCTTATTATCTCCTAAACATGTTTCTCGGCAACAAGTGCTTAAAAAGTTAAATATACACTCTACAATGGTGTCAGAGTGAGATGCCACTGCAATACTGCCAGCTTGTTCACTTCCCACTCAGCCCAGAGTCATCTATAGGAGGAGAAAAGATGTTTCATTGTTGCTGTGATTTGAACTGGTCGCTAAAAATGTCACATTGGATGTTAATGTACTGTTCATTAGACCCTGACTAACAGACTGTATCACCTTCTGACACAGACAGATCCCACCACTTACTGACCCCAGCACCGCCACCATGCTGGGACTGAAACAAACTAGCTGTCGGAGCATTTCTGACACAGCCAGAAGGCTCCGAGTCCATCCAACAGTCCACATGGCAGCCCGGTTACGACTTCTTGGGGGTGGCGTTCGCATTATTAACAACCTGCAGTGGTCCGATAACACTGTGGCAATAGATTAGACAGGCTAGAGCTGGCTGTTCTTACTGAGAAAGCTCAGGTTATTTAATGCAGCCTGTCTTAATCCCACACACTGTCACTGAAAAGTCTGCCAAAAAGTCCATCTGGCCGCTGCACATATAGGCTCCTTCAATGTATAAAGTTCTGCAACTTTTAAAGAAGTTTTTCAGGTCCTTTGAACTCGTTGATTTTGAAGGGGAGTGTAAAAAGAGAGCATATAAAAAAAGCTTTCTAAATGATTTTCTTAGCTTTTTTTGAGTTTAACACATTGAAGTAACACTCATTTGAACATGATTTCACAGGACATATAGTATATATTAATAGGCTCATTAACCATTGTGTGTTTTTTATCCATTTCTCTGGGGGACCAAGTACAATTTGTAACAGCACTGATTGAAAATATCTCCTCCTACACGAGCCTCTGTCGCCCCCGTCCCTCCCTTCCTCCCTCCCTCCTCTGTTACTGGCACACAGAGATGAGGACACTAGTTAACAGACTGAAAGTTCTAGCGAACAGCATGCAAAACTACTGCGACTGACTGTTGTGGCATTTGCATTTTTGGCCCACAAGCTTGGGCACGCACTGCTACAAATTGATAAGTGACAGGAAGTCAGTCATTTTCAGTAGCAGCTAGCTACATGTGAAGTCCACCAAAGAGCGTTGGTTGACTTCCAGCAAAACTAATTCTCGAATTGAGAAACTGGCCTTTACTTGAGACAGGCTACTACCAGCAAAATGCAATATGACTGTCTTATGTGCAATATGACTGTCTTTGTCCAAGGCAAACCTATTGGATCTTGTGCAGTAATTACATTCATATATTACAGTGCAATAATTATATTCATACTAATGCAACCAGTGGGCAACCTCTGGGTTTGAAAAGTGAAGCCAATGCAGAAGTGCCTTAAACTTGCATTCTTTCTAACATCCAGCAGGGGGCGACTCCTCTGGTTGCAAAAAGAAGTCAGATTGTATAGAAGTCTATGAGAAAATGAGCCTACTTCTCACTTGATTTATTACCTCAGTAAACATTGTAAACATGAATTTATGGTCTCAATCGCTAGTTACAGCATGATGTTCATTTAGTAAATTATGGTCCCATTTAGAGTCAAATAGACCATAAAGCAGGGGATGCTTTAGGGCAGGGCTACCTTCTGATTAACAGGTCGCTACCACGGCGTTGTCCGGTCTGGGAGTTGTCCGTGTTTTCGTCTTACAACTTTAACCCTTTCACAGTGTGTTTTCAGTTTATTAAAAGTTAATTGTAACATTTTGATCGCCTAAAAATGTCTTATTAAGCGTTCGGTTGTACTTAGCTCCACCCTCTGGTGCCACTTCTGGTTGCAAAAAACCAAGATGGCGACAGACAAAATGCTGAACTGTACTACATTTATTCCAGTGAAATAATTATATTCATACTAGTGCAATGTGTACATTTTCTATGGTACAATTATTGCACTTATTGTTGCGCAAACTTACATTGTATTTATTTATTTATTTTACTTACTATCTTAGCCCCTGTGTGTTTGTTGGCTGTGGATGTTTGTCTGCTGAAGTTGTTTTGTTTTTGTGGTGTTTTTCCTGTTTTCATTTCTGTGCCTTTTAACTGCACCCATCCGGAGTATAGCGCCCCTAATTCTGTTGTATTCTGTTCCATGACAATTAAAGCTTTCTGTTCTATTCTACCAGGGTATATTTTAGTGAAAAGCCAAAGTGTTTTTTTGTATGTGCTCCAATTTGGCATGTGAGATTGCTGTTGCCGCTGTTGTCATTAATGCAAACTCAACACTTTACCTCATCTGTTTCGCAGTAAAAGCGGTTTAGATGGCAGAATACTATGTCATTTCCATGGTCTTTTATTGTGAAACATACGCAGGAAGTGTTGCAGCTACACATTAATACAATCATGATGAAATTTAATTGGTTACAGTTTGTAAATCACAAGGTAGCACATACAGTATATGTGTTAAAAAGCCCCTCATTTATTCCCCAACTTCTATATAGGGCCAGCCTATATTTGCTCAAGCACATAACGGTCAATATTTCAGTCTGGATCAAGGTGTTGCACTGACCGACTGATAGGCCGACATCCCCAGAGCCACAAATCAAAGATTTAAACGTGGCTGAAAGCTGCACAGAAGTGCAGATTGGAGTCGGTAATTGGGTTCAGTAGTCTTAGCAACCCTTTCACATTACATGATCCAATATTAAAATAAAAAGGTAGATATTTTTGCTTTAACCAAGATGTGTTGCTCACTTAATGTCTCCACTAGTGGAGCAGCGTATATAGGTTGGGAGAGAAGATTGGGATCATTGGGGGCAGGCCGTCTTTGTTCCAGAACAGAGCACAGGCTAGAAAGTGAGCTGTGAAAGCCAGAGATGTCAGCATTGTTGAGTCATTGGTATTGATCAACAACGATATCAATACCCTGCAGATATAGAGTGTTATGGTTACTGGGCTGATTGACTCTGTAACTGTCAGGTGGAGGGTTAGAGTCAGCTTCCTGATAAGGTTGTATACCTGAACAACAAAATAGACTTCTCAATCTATGAGCTTTTTCCTGACCAGCCATCCCTGTGGTTTTAGGCTCTGGGTACGTTTGCGCAACAAAAACTCTCTGGTTAAGGTCTAGGGCTGCACGATTATGGCCAAAATGATAATCACGATTATTTTTTGATCAATATTGAGATCAGGATTATTTATTGCAATTATTCACTGATTTTACGGACACAATATTGCTTTCACTTCTATGTTGTGTTACATTCCTACTAATGTTCAAATCTTTGCATCAAAACAAGACGACAGGTCAAAAAGTGACAAAGCAGAGTTCCGAGTAAGTTATTAATAACTTACAGAAACATAGCACGCATTAGTACATCTTCTCTTTCCCTCTCTCTGTCTCTCTGTCTCTCTCTCATAAACACACCAGCCACACCACGTAATGCGCGGTCAAGAGGTCGTGGTCATTTCACGTATTTCTGTGAGATCACGTTGTTTAGGAAACGCTTGACTTCTATGAGCGGAGCATGCATTTTAAGCATTAATATTGCTGTTCATCATGTTCATTTAATTGTGGGAAGCCAAAATTGTGATCGTGATTAATATTCGATTAACTGTGCAGCCCTAGGTCACCCGATTTGACTGTATTCAGCTCATTAAATAGGCGTTATCAGTCACTATAAGCACCATAGATATGGGTTATTAGGAGCCTACTACGCCTACTACGTTGTAAAAGTGAAAGTGAAACTTAAAAGCAACACGTAGTAGCATGTTTTAAAACTGAACACAAACAAAAGAGCTTCTTTTCCTCTTCTTTTTTAGATTTAGGCAACAAAACCACTTAGTTAAGTTTCGGGAGAAATATGGTGTTTTGGATTAAATTAACTGTTTGAAAAGTGAAATTTACCGTATGTGAACACAAGGACAACTACACAATGTTGGTTTCACACGGGATGCGAACCCCGGTGTCCTGAGTGAAAGTGCTCTGTTTTGTGTCCCATTCATCGCCTCCAACTTCCAGCCCTAATGGAGTTTCACGCTGTCTGTAAGCATCCCACTTCCGCTTTTGGTCCTTTCATAATTACTACGGTCGCTGTCGTCTTCTTTTATTCCTTCTTTTGGTGATCAACCATGTGAATAGATGATAAAACATTGGGTGTAGCAGGGACTTCTGACCCACATCTATGAGGCTTATAAACACAGACAACGCCTGTTTTAATGCCCTGATAACAGTCTAATCGGCTGTTAAGGTTATAAGGACAAATCATGGCCGTGGTCAAAGGACACCATTATTGAGTGTTGGTAGAAGACGTGATGCAAATCGCAGCCTTCTGAGTCAAAGTCGAACACTTTGTACCATCCATCCAGACCCAGACACTCTTAATTTTCCTCCCCCTATAAGGACATCACACCACTTCCTGCTGAGCCATGGTTACTGAACGTAAACATAGGTTCTTTTAAGTTTGAACAAACAACCAATGCTGGCGATCTCTGGAGAGGACAGTGTGCTTTTCATGTTCTGCTTGACAGAAGTGCTTTTTTTTTTTTTTTTTCTCCAAATGCAGAAGTGGATCTGGAACAAGATCAGAGACAGACTGAAGTCCTCAGTGGATCTGACTGACACTGCTAGAGAAATCATTCAGTACAGCAAAAAGAAATCAGCCCCGTTGATGTACTGTAGTGACAGATCTGCCATCGTGGCTGATGTCTGAATGAAGATCGTCAGAGATTGAACAAACGGGAGTGTCCTTATGCCATGCAAGTTGAATAGGAATGCTTGCACTAGGAAACGCTTCTGTCTCCTGTTTTGTGCGCCAAATCTCTGCAATCCCTTGGAGGAATCTTTCACATTGTGAGCTTTTTTTGTTGCCATGTGTAGTCAGCCTCCAGTAAACACGCTGCCTTGCACTCTGATCTCCTTTTGTGGCTCATATTTTCACATCTAAAGGAGAAAATGTATCGCTCTAGTGTAAAACTACTGTGAAAAACCTGACCATAAAGAATCATCAGCATCGCCGTAGACATATTTATGTCGACAAAATGCAAATGGACTGGTTTATTTCTTCCCACACCTTCCCCGGTGCTCATGATTAATGGGAGAGACACTGCTTTTTGGATGGAGAAGTTCTCCGACAAAACACATTAATACTATAAGGCCTGTTTTGCATTCTCTTCCTGGCTACAGTTAGCTATCAGTGGAAAAGCCAGAAAAACATTTGTCTGCATGCAAAATGGCCTCATCCAAAAATATGATTAAAAGTAAGAAACTAGGGGGGGTGGGGAGGATCACTAGCATCATGGGAACACGTATTCTGTGTTGACAAATGTGCAAATGGACTACCCATTTCATTCCATCGGAGGCATCCCACGTCTTCCGCGTTGTTAATGATTAATGGGACAGACGTCTCATTTTGGATGGGGAGCTTGCTTGACAACACACATCAATAATCACAGCTGCTTAACATTCTGTTCACCTTGCTATCAGTGGAAGTGCAGGAAGGAAAAAAAAAACATTTGACTTCATGCAAAATGGTTGGAGAATTTCCATTCGAAAGTAAACATCAAAACCAATTTTCAGGGGAGGCTGGAGCTGCAGCTAGCGTTACCGGAGTTTGGTTTTATTACATCCTATCTGAAAATCTGATACTGAGCTGGGAAGAGCAAGTGGTTTGTACAAACTGTGCTGTTGTACCTCGTATCATGTGTGTGTTGGTTTTGTTACCACATTTATGTGTTTTGTCTCTTGAATATACAGCAACAGAGTAGGCCGCAACAATTTAAGGAACATATCTTACTGCAATTTTTCAGACTGATGTTGCAATCTATCTTGCAATCATTTTTTTATGATTTGGGCTTGTGGTTGTGGTCTGGTTGTATTGAGCAAGATATGATTATACCAAGTATCATTGCAAGCTCTCTCTCTACAGAATCAGATGAAATACATCACGGAGAAAACAAGAATCCTCGCCTAGTTTTCCAAAGCAATGGGATGTAAATCAAATGCAAACATGCCGAGCCTTTTTCACAATAGCCGTGTTAAATGTGGAAACGCCTTTGCAAAATACATTTTGACGTAGCGAACAATTAACTCACATGACTGATCAGCCGCTTCTGCTGTCGGCATCTTCTCAGATACTCCCATAACGTGCGAATGTCTTCGTCTCTAGACAACGTGAAACATGACCATACAAGCTGACATGGAAAAAAAACAATTAAAACTTGCCCAATTCCTGAAACCTCTTTCCATTTTTCTCTCGTAGATGGTTAGATGATGCATGGCCAAGCCGACTTGTTTTGTTTCCGGTTCGCATTCGTAATCTCTACTTCTTCTACTCTGTTTACTGGCGGATTACAGCCATGCACAGCCTATAGCGCCAACTTCTGACCAAACTATGCAGTAGTCGACAAGCCGAGTTTATTCGCTCCAAACCAGTTGATGGAAACATGCCTAATTCGCATTTCTTTTTTTGCGACATTTCAAAAGTCCGCCTAACATTTGCTTGACAACTGAATGGAAACCCTGCTAATGACATCTGTAATTTTCACTAAATCTGAATTTGTCATCAAACACAGACACGGTTCCCAAGTATTTGTAGGTCAGGACTATTTTAACACTTGTGCTATGAGATGATTGTCAGAAGACTGTCTATGTGATTCTAATTTCTTTAGTTTTGGATACATTTAAATCCAAAAACAATCTGTCGCACCAGTCGACAGTCATTATGGGTCCGTGTGATTGATCTGACAGACGGAGAAGAGACATGATAACACTGTCATCAACAAATTTTACAATATTTTGATTCTTATACTTACTATAAGTAGAGGTAAGAACTAAGAGTAGAAGTAAATTGATTCAAATTCTCAACCATTTATAACTACTGTCTGAGTTCTATAGTGAGAAAACTAATAATCCATCATTCTGATGAGTTGATAATCTAAATGGAAATACGATGTAAGCTTTTTTTACTGGAACATGAGGTGGCATTGTATAAAAGGCTGGCAAGAAGTCAACAAAAAGTAATCTTGCAAATGTGCTTTTTTTTGTTCTAAATGTTCATGTACAGGGTTCGAAATAAATAGCTTTGCATCGTCGACACCTCTCTCGGGCTTATACGCAAATTGGATTTTAAGTCTGCTGATCTTCGCTATTGGAATCCGTCCACAGATCAGGAACAACCGCAGAGTCTGAGGAGAGCCGGACTAGTCTTTGAAATACATCCTTCAGTTCATCAGCACGGTATCTTAATGTCCTTCCACATATTCCATCTGGCCCTTTAGCTTTGTTCGCTTTGATCCTTTTCGATTTGATTTGATAGTGAGTCAGAGCTGGGGGAATTGTTCAGGTTCATCTCAGACTGCAGCGCTCCGTTGCTTGTATCTGGTGACACCAGCCTGAAGTGAACACGCAGCCTCTCTGGGAGTTAACACGCCAGGGAAACTTTTATTGCTCCCGGCGACTACAGGTACATGGATGGCTGTGAAGGACGAGACGAAGAGGAGTCTGCAGTAATCAGTGGTAATGCAATGAGAGACTGTCTAAGTGGGTGGATAATGCAATTTTGCAATAATAAAATTAGAGATTATAATCAGCTGCTGAGCCAGGGCAAATGTAGAAAGGTCCATTACAGCTATGTTAATAACAGCAAAGCAACAAGTAAATAAAAGAAGCAGGGGTTGATGCAAATAGAAAGATTAGTGATGAATATCTGCTGCTTTGTAGCAGCGCAGCAGTCACCGCAATAATTCACATAATCAAAAGAATAAGGACACGAAGAGCAGGCTGTTCTCATACACCGTTCCTAGCTATACCTATGAAAAGTACTGCACTGACATTCATCAATTTGAATGTAATCCACATAATTGTGAACCGGGAAGTATAAAGAGCAGCTCACGCCACATAGGGACGAGGTCAGGGTGGATGGATGGGTCAAAGAACACCAGACTTTCACCCAGGAGACTTGCGTTCGTACCCTGCGAGTTAAACCAGAAGTCAAAGTTGATTTATTTGTCTCGCACATGTACTTCTGTACTTAAGTTACACCACTTCCTGAGTTATTTTAAGCCAAAATACAATCTTAGTTTTGTTGCCTAAACCTAATCAAGTCAATCTTTTCACGTAAGTTTATTTTGGAAAAGACTGGAGCAGAAATTGACACGTGGACATTCGTAGGAAAACCCACGAAATATGAGGAAAAACTTTTCGTAAGATATTACAGGAACCGTTGTATGAGGATATGTTGCAGAGGGCATTTCTGTCATGCCTGGGTGCGTTTTGTGCAGGTGAAGAGACGGGACTTCTCTGCCGCATCTGTAACAAGAAACGGCGTTAGCTATCGTGAGCTCGATGGCTAACGTTGTCAGTCACCAAGACACCTTCCATGGTAAATGGACTTGCATTTATATCGCGCTTTTCTAGACTTCCGACCACTCAAAGCGCTTTACACTACATGTCAGCATTCACACACACATTCATATACTGATGGCAGAGGCTGCTAAGGTGCCAACTTTGCCTATCAGAATTCAATCTAAATACTCATTCACACACCGATGGCTATGGCTTCGGGAGCAATTTGGGGTTAAGTGTCTTGCTCAAGGACACATCGACATGTGACCCGTAGCGGCTGGGGATCAAAACACCGAACTTCCGATTGGTGGACGACCTGCTCTGCCCTCTGAGCCACAGCCGCTCTGTCAAGTTCTCCACTGATTCTCCTCACGCCACAACTCAATTTTCCTCCGATGGACGTTATTTCTCCTAATTCTTGGCCGCTCCTGGTCTCTTGGACGCCTAATAGGCTCATAATTGTAAGGTTGCAGTCCGTCATATCCATATGAATATACATTTTCAACCTCTTCTGTGTCAAAGCTAGCATTCCGATCCATATTTTTTATTGCCGAGACTTAGCCGCTTTTCTTCAGCCTATCTGTCACTTCCGGTTTGTCTTTTTTTTTTTTACAAAATATCTTACAAAAATGACTCCAGATGTAACTGTAGTGTATATTTATGTATTTTTTTTTCATGTTCCTTAATTGATTCTCTGGGGTCTCTGGCCTGCAAGTTGCTCTTCAACCTCGGCATGTTAGCGCTGTCATTGTAAACATGTCGCCATGCCAGTGTTAGCATTTAGCTCAAATCACCACTGTGCATAAATATAGATACAATACTTGGTAGTAGGGACCAATTCATTGTTGTTTTCGTCTTCTCGTGGAATTTGTTGACAATAAGAAAAATATTTTATTACCTTGTCCTTTAACAAATAAGAAGTTAGAGTATAGCTGCAGTGGTCTCCAGCCATCACGTCAATCACAAAAAGAGCAAATGGTCGCTTTGTAGCGTCATTTTTCTGATGATAAAGGTCAGTTTGTTTTCTATGATGACCTGTGTGGGGATGCTGGTCACATACTCATTAAATCAGGATGTATAAACATCAATAGCTAGAAAAGCACACTATGCCAGTTCAAAATGTATAAAAAACACATTGCTGCAGGGCAAAAATGAACCCTCTCACCTTCAAAATGTCAGCACGGATAAACAGCCGCATTTTAAATTTGACCACTCTGCATCTCCTGTTTTGTCCTTTAAATTTTGAAAGGGTTTTATGAAACCAGGGGTCACACGCTGTTTCCAGCCCCCTGAGAACCAATATATAAAAGCAATCAATCCATCAAAATGTGTTTTTTTTTCACAGTATACTGTATTTAAGAGCACAAAAAGTACTGGTGGTTATAATGCACGTCTTTCCACACAATCCACCTTCAATTTAATCAACTCCATCTGACGGCTGACCTCATATTCTGCTCATATCTGTGAACTGACTTCAGAGCCGTTTCTCCGTTCATTTAAATCTTTTGAGAAGACCTTGCTGCCCACACCTTTCAATCTCCCAACGCGCCTCGAATCCTCTTTATGTGCTTGAGCAAGAAACATAACCATGCCTCCCTTTTTTATCAAAATAAAGCGCCGACTGAAAGTCAATATCTGTGAAAATGAAATACTCCCCACCAAAGCCAGAGACGAGAGCACGAAGACTCAGAGATGTGATGCCATCAAATGTAAAATCGAGAGATTTTTCATTTTTTTTATTCCCTCAGTGATAATATTAGTTATGGAGCGGAAATTTCACAGAAAATCCCCCCCTGGATTGCATGTGTGTTGCCTTTAACATCTCATCTTATTCATCCTGTCTGATGCAGTTTCAGATATTGAGTGTTGATGATAGAGATTCAAGTCTCTTTTTATTCCTAGCTTCGGCATAATATTGTTCATATTAAGAAATCAGGCTGTTAATCTGCTTTATTTTCACTTTCTAAGGCTCTTTTCTGATATGGAATATGTTACAATGCTGTCTGTTAAAGTAATGGCTTTTTTATTATTTTACAGCCTATTTTATTATAAAGTACAACAGAGCCCAAGTCTTGACTGACAAGACTTTAAACTGGGGCTCTCATTTTCCCACATGCTGCATATAAAGTATTTCTCTTGTTATTCATAAATTCATCCATCAATGACCATTTGAATAAAAGGTTGGAGACAGCTGGTCTGATTATTATTCGTGCAATAAGGTCTGCTACCTCTTTTGCTCTGCAACACACAGGAGAAAATATTTTTTATAGACTGATCTAACATTAGAAGATTATCCTGAACAAATTAAAATGGGCTCATTTCATGTGCTTTGTGGTTTATTAGTGATTTTTAGTTAGATGATAATCTAACTAACTAACTAGCCTAACTACATTTTTTTTTTATTTTATCATTTGATTATTTTCTTTTTCTATTTGGAACTGCCATACAAACAAAAACAACGGCCTCACATGAGACAACGCTTGAGTTAAAAGCAAAAGCCTCAGACTTTAAGGTTCATGAGAACAGTAATTTCAGTTCTACAGGTTTTGAGGTTAACAGGTGCAACGAAATACCATCCTGTCAGTGAGATATAAAAATCACACAAATTAGTATTTTAAAGTATACCAAAAGAAATCCTGCAGGATTTGCCAATTTTTCAATTTAACAAGCTGACAAAACACTGTCAAAACAAACTACAGTGTGCAAATGTCTGGAGTTCTTCCTCATCTTGGGTTAGTTGGGATGCCTCCTCCGTGAGAGAACTGTTCCCACGGTTGAAACCGTAATGCCAAATCTCTACTGGTGAACACATTTCTACAGTCACACGGTATATACCGTCATACCAACCCGTTCTCACTCCCAACTCATCAAATACCGCCGTTTGGCAAACACCCCTAGGCATCAGAAACCAAAGAACGGAGGCACCCTTTGGCAGCAGTAAGATGAACCGGTCTTTCAAACTCACAAGCAAGTGACGAAGCCTTAAAGGGACTATTTGTAACTTTCAGAATTGCTTCTTTACAGCGACACCTGTGGCCGTGAAATCAACGAAAGTCAGCATCGGGCTCGCGCTTGCTCGCTCTAAATAGAACGAGCATCACTCAACACAGTGAGGCGACACACGTCAGCTAAAAGCACAATATCACTCTATATTTCAGCTGCTTGGCAGTAATGTTAGCTGACCAGACCAAGGTCTCTCCATGAACATGATTTAGATCTGATCCTAGTGTTGGCTTTTCCTGCCCCACCCTCCTGCGCCCGCAGGGAGACACCGGCAACCGGAGCCTCTCCTCCGCTGCCTGCTTGCATTCACGGACACAGCGCGCACCAACAGAGGTTTTCCGTGTCTTGTGAAGTGACGAG
>CAKAOI010034374.1:0-23031 GCA_916701655.1 Sebastiscus albofasciatus | reverse complement strand
CCATGCAAATTGTCATGGTTCGCACAAATCTCTCATTTTTCGATGTCGCCACAGGGCACTGTTAGCACAGAGGTTTAGCTCAGCCTTTAAGTGACTGGACTTTCATGTGCAAATACCATTTTTATGTCCAGTTCGATTCCCTGCCTCTTAAAACAGCAGCAGCAGCTGCCAGCAGTGACACACATTTTCTTCAGGAAATGCAGTTGTAAGTATGATGAAAGGAGCAGGGCATTACAACGGCAGCTAAAAATAAGAATAATATAATAACAAGAAAAGTTCTTACTTCACTGCATAAAAAACATGTTTCTGTTTGTTTTCAGTTTGGATTGAACATATTCTGTTTCATAATTGAAACCTGTTGTATGTTAATGAACGTAATGTTATGAACGTAACAACGTAACTACTGTAAATAAATAACAACCGCCCTTCACCTTTCTTATGTAACGTTATGTAACAACGTAACGTAACGTAACAACTGTAACGTAACGTAACAACCATAACGTAACAACCGTAACGTAACGTAACAACCGTAACGTAACGTAACAACCGTAACGTAACGTAACAACCATAATGTAATAACCATAACGTAACGTAACAACCGGAACAACGTAACTACTGTAAATAAATAGCAATACCCTTCACCTTTCTTACGTAACGTTATGTAACAATGTAACGTATCAACCGCAACAACCTAACTACTGTAAACAAATAACAGCCGCCCTTCACTTTTCTCACGTAACATTATGTAACAACGTTAACGTAAAACAACGCTACATAAAACAGTGTAATGTAAAACAACGTGACGTAAAAAGCACAGTCAATTGGTTACTATACCACATAACTTTCAATAACGGTTGCTCGATATACTACGTCACTTGCGCTGACCGAATGCAAAAACGTAGATTTAAATATTATTCATTGTGATATCATGATAATTTAAATGAATGAATCTGAAAACATTTTACGGACCGCCTGGCAGAATGTCACAGACCCCTGGGGGTCCCCGGACCCTACTTTGAGAATCACTACTGTATATTATATGCTAATGAAGCTGTTCCAGATCTCTGCAAAGCATGATCTTTGGCCTGAATCACTGAACCCAAAGGCTTTTCCTGTATTCCTTGCTTCACTGTCAGAACAGCTAAAAGGACACTGCTGAGACTCTGGAGGAAACCCACTTATCAATGGCTCAGCTGGCTGGTTATGAAAGGGTCACATGCTCTCCACTGAACAAGGTTGATGAATATGAATTCACATGGGGCACTTTCACTGCCTGGCTATCTGGGGCTTTGAGGTCACTTGTGTAATCTAGCGTGGACTGCTGTGCTTAAATGTGGAGAAGATGTCAGTGTTGTATGCTTACTGTATTGTAAGTGGCAGTATTTCTTTGTTGTTGTGTGTGCTATGTCATTCTATGTTTTGTTGTTGAGCGCACAAAACAAATTCCTATTCAACTGTGGTTGTTTGTGTCTACCACTATTATGTTGATGGAATAGTTGACTTGTTCGCTTGTTCAAACCCTCAATAAAATGTTCATTATAAAAGAATTATGTAATGAGGCAAAAGCAGCAGGACATTCCTGTGCATGAAGCGCCGACTGAAGTAATAGATGACTCAGAGTACTGTCATATCTCCACTCTGTGTGTGTGTGTGAATGGGGTATTAGAAATTAGTTTGGAGCGCCTTGGTAGCCGAGTTATTACTGCGCATACCATATACCCACAACATCTCGGGTTCGGTTCCAGCCTTGGGACCTTTGTTACATGTCATAACCCCCCGCTCTCTCTCACAACCCCATTTCTATACTGTCCTCTGACAAACAATTTTTGTTTTGTAAAGCAAGGCCGTCTCATAATACCCGATCAAAGTTGGATACACGGTTTCTATGGAAACTGGTGACAAACACCCCCCCAAAAAAATAAAAAAATAGTTTTTTTTTAGGTCTGACAGTTATTGTTGAAGACAGCTCAATAATGATGAAAAGAACATTTCAACATTGGCGCTGTGTGATTGTGTAGAAATCCAGCACATAATATTCTCGACAAAAAGCATCGAATGAACAACAAAACTATTTCAACGCTGATGCTGGTGTGTGTTTTTCATGGAAATTGCACTACATGGAAAGGAATAATCCACCCACATTGAATGTTATCATGGGTGTTATCAGCGGTTATAAGCCCCATAGATATGGGTCAGAGGGGGCCTGCTACACCTACTAGTAGGCTCAGAAGGCCGTTATCTTGCATTGACATGGTTGATCAGTAATATGAATACAAAAGACGACGCCGACCTGTAGTGGCCATGGTAATTATGACGGAAGCAAAGGAGGAAGTCAGGTGTCGTATTATGAGCAAATCCGCATGTGGTGGTGGTCGAAAAGTCTACACTGTACTTTTGTTACGTACTTCACTAACACCAAGTTACGTAGGTTATGAAACAAACATACTTATTTTAACCCAAACCATGATCTTTTCCTAAACCTAATCAAGTAGTTTTGTTTCCTCAGCCAGTTGTTTTGTTTCAATTCACAACATTAAGTTTCACTTTCACAATGTGGGAGGTGCAGTTTGACCCATCTGAAGCATTAGAATGGTAGTGATAACTGATAACACCCATTCAATCGACTAATAACATTCAAAATGGGTGCATAATCATGCTAAAGTCATGATATTTGATGAGAAAACCACGTTTGTCTTCTGTACAATCAGAATTTGGTTTATTGCCAAGTAGGTTTCACGAACAAGGAATTTGCAAATACCTCATAGTTATTACAATGCTCGAGTGATGTTTACTTTTGCAGCAAATGTCTCTCGCACGTCTCTTACCGCTGTTGTGAGCCTCCAGCTGCGACGCCGAATTCACCGCCACTTTGCACAGCGAGCAGTACAGAAGACGTCGAGCTTTCTCCTCCTCTGTTTCCCCGTCTGTCTCCGCCTCGGGCTCGCCCTCAGGCTCCAGGTCTGGTTCTGAGGGAGAGTCGAGAGTTGAGTCCCCTCCAGCAGCTGAGGTAGTCTCTGGGGCAGCGGCTGCCGTGGTGCTCGGGACTATCGGCGAGGCCACAGTTGCCGGCGTTGGCGTTGTGAGGGTCGTCAAGGATGCCAAGGATGCCAAAGTTAGCGCCGGTCTGAGCACAGGGGACAGCGGCAGGGGCACTGCTCCAGGAACGCCATCTGCAAAGAGGAAATAGATTATTTGTTTTGAATCATATTGCTGCATTTATCATTTAGGGCCTAAGATGTTTTATTCATGTAATGTTCAACCAACAGGTGGCTGAACATGTTTTTTCAGACTTTGAGATGTGGACATGGAAGAGAAAACGTACTAACAACACAGATATGCAAGACTATTACCATAGTTGAATCTGAAAGCAGTAAGAAGATGGGTTTTGTCAGGATTGTGTGAGAACTGGGTTCAGATAAAGACAGATATTCTGTTAATTTGCACATGTTGGTGTGTTTAAAGACACTAACAAAACCATGTTCAAAGAGTTTGAGAAGAAGATGAGAACATAAGGAGGGGTGATACAAACAAAACACTAAAGCAAATGAAGAAAACATCTTCCAATTTGACAACACCTGTGCTGCATTTAGGAAATACACGACAGAGTGAGAAAACATGACCAAATATAGAAATGCTGCAAGACGCACAGAAGACGACGGAAATGAGTTATAAAACCTCAACAGTTTCCAGGGAACAGAATGTAAGCGCTACCTGTCTCAAACACCAGAAAATTACATCCGTCCGGCTCTCAGAGTAAAAAGCTCCCACAACAAAAGGTATTGGCTTTTTCCAGCACCAATAGACTTAATAAATACCTGCTGCTGCCCTTTTCATGGTAAAACACATGGCGACGATATGTAGGGTCGGAAATGTGGAATTTGAACTGATGAACTGATTATAATCCGTTATTTATAAAGATTTAGACTGACAAAATTCAATATTTTTGAGTAATTTATTTATCTAAATAGATTTTTCTGTTTGCAGCTCACACAAGTCTTGATGATTTTTCAGGTTTAGAATCTCCTACTAGGACATTTTAAGCTTTAGGGAATATTTATGCTCACCAGAAATTGTGAATTAATTTATTTTGTTATATATTGATATCGAAGGATGTGGAAAAAATATCATAATCCGGGATGTCAATTGATTAAAATATTCAACTTTTTTATCTGTTCAAAACGTAAAGGGAGTTTTGTCAAGTATTTATTACTCTTATCAACATTGCTTTATGCAAATGTATGTATATATTTATTATTGGAAATCGATTAACAACACAAAACAATGACAGATATTGTCCAGAAACCCTCACAGGTACTGCATTTAGCAAAAAACATATGCTCAAATCATAACATGGCAAACTGCAGCCCAACAGGCAACAACAGCTGTCAGTGTGTCAGTGTGCTGACTTGACTATGACTTGCCCCAAACTGCATGTGATTATCATAAAGTGGGCAAATCTGTAAAGGGGAGACTTGTGGGTACCCAGAGAACCCATTTACATTCACATATCTTGAGGTCAGAGGTCAAGGGATCCCTTTGAAAATGGCCACCGCCAGTTTTTCCTCGCCAAAATTGGATTCGTCAGTTTGGAGCGTTATTTAGCCTCCCTCTAGTACGACCTGGTTGGTACCAATGGATTCCTTCGGTTTTCTAGTTTCATATGATGCCAATATCTTCACTTTAGCTTTAAAACCTAAAAATCGTAATTTGCATTAATACGTTAAAGAAATTAGTGGCGTTTAAGCGAATTTGTGTTAACGCATTAGCGATAGCGTTAACTTTGAGAGCCCTAATCATAATTGCAACTTTTTGCAATATCACCCAGCCCTAAACATACCATACCAAAACATATACAATGCTGAAGATTGAAAATAAAAAAAACTGTAGGTCTTTCTAAAATATCACAAAATGATCTATTTTTATTTCTAGATAGGCAGGAATATTGAGCCGAGACTAACACAAGCGAAACAAACTGGAATCCAACTTCAGAGACAAGTAGCCCTGATTCATATTTATGCTGGTAAAGTATATAAGTGCTGAGTTATTCAGGAGATAATGGATTATATGTCATAGTATGTATGTACATATCAAACAAATGCAATCTATATTATTGAGAAAGACTGCTCAGCAGAATAATCCGACCTCTGATCCACTGTCGGTGCGTGAGATCACATTAACATGTTACACAAATAGCTGCTGTGTTCTGAAAGAAATGTCTGATATTTTTTTAGGGCACGAAGACAGCAGCGGATCGATATATTTGACTCATAACACAACACCACATGTCAGTGTACGGAATACAGAGGACTTGCTGCCACATGTACGAAAATTTAATTTTGCCTCGGGAGCACCACCTGATCGATGCCGACGCCTCTGAGTTCTTCGCACTCCAGCGTCACGAAATGAAGATCAGCCAGCCAGGAGAGCAGATCAATAGTGAATTATGTCATGCTATTTTTGTGAGCCATTATATATGGTTCTTATTTATCCCAGCAGAGGTGTTGGAGTTCGGCGCCGCATAAAGTGATCCATGTTACATCGTCAACGGGTTCACTTCTGGCAAAGGTTAGAAAAAATAAATGAGAGGTTGTGAGCAGTAGGTATGTTTCTGTTGTGAGTGTGGATGAAAGACGTACATCCTTTATACTGTATATATAAGAAGACTCAGAAAGAGCTTCTGGTGAATGCTGTCTATTTATTCAAGCCGAGGTATTGAATGGCATTAAAGGATTGCAGCTTATTGCACCGACACTCTTGGCAAAAGCTTCAGCTAAATGCTTTAAATGTATGTAAATGTATGCACTGTGGGTTTTTGTCTTTTCATCCATTAACCTTTGAAATGGGTTTATACGTGTTGTAATGCTCTCCTCTTACAGCTGAATGACTCCAACTGTGAAATTTGCTGCACTTTCATGAAATCTTTAAAGTAATGAACAGGAGCAGGCGGTAAGTAATCTGCGCTGAAATGAAGGGGAGAGCTACAAAAGGGTTTGCTCTGACAATATGTAACAAAATCATAAAACATGATAACAAATAGCTTATTGTTTTGTAGGGTTGCTGAGCAACAAAGTATAGAGGCTAAATGACAATGATGGTATCTGAGTGGCTTCCCTAAAGCAGTGTGACAATGTATTGGTCAGGCTCCGCTCTCATTTTACTGGGGTGTTGGCTATATTTACGCAGCAGGCCTACCTGCTCTGAATCAGCAGCAAAAATACACAGAGAGGCGTCCAGGAAGTATCCTAACCAGATGCCAGAACCATCTCATCTGACCCTTTTGAATGCGAGGGAGCAGCAGTTCTACTCTGAGCTCCTTCTGGATGTCTGAGCTCTTCTACTTATTTATAACAGGGCTTTCACAACAAAAGTGCAAGAGCAAGGACATTATTTCCAACGGGTTCTCTCTCCAGCAGCTATATACTGTATACTCTGATATATACTCCACAGGATGTGTCCAGTGGGATTTAGGCATTGTCAGGAGTAGGAAGTTGGCATAGCGACAATTTTATTGAAGAGACTGCAGTTCTGTAACTCTACTCTCCGATCTTACTCGGACTTCAGCACGAAATCTAGTGACGGCAGAAAATATTAGAGTAGAAGTGGATGCCAAATTATCAAAGTGCTGCTATGATGCTCTTCATTCCCTGCACTACCTCACGCAAACTATTTGTTCTTTCGCATTCGGTCTGAAGGCATCGTTAAGATGAGCCCAATCACCCTTTGAAGAAAACTCATTTTGGTCACTTGTATCCACGATCAGTGCGTAACCTCCGGGTCTGAGAAGTGAAGCCAATGCTGAAGTGCCCTAAACTTGCATTCTTTCTAACAGCCAGCAGGGGGCGACTCCTCTGGTTGCAAAAAGAAGTCTGATTGTATAGAAGTCTATGAGAAAATGAGCCTACTTCTCACTTGATTTATTACCACATGAGTTTATGGTCTCAATCGCTAGTTTCAAGTCTTCTTCAACACAGCATGATGTTCATTTAGTAAATTATGGTCCCATTTAGGGTCAGATAGACCATAAAGCAGGGGATGCTTTAGGGCGGGGCTACCTTGTGATTGACAGGTTGCTACCATGGCATTGTCCGGTCTGGGAGTTGTTCATGTTTTACAACTTTAACCCTTTCAGCGTGTTTTCATGAAGGTTTATTGTGACATTTAAAATGTCTTATTCGATTGTACTTAGCTCCACCCTCTCATGTCACCTCTGGTTGCAAAAAGCCAAGATGTCAATGGCCAAATACTAAGATTGCGAAGGCCATAATGCAGAACTCGAGGCTTCAAAAAGAGCAGTCCAAAAACAAATAGGTGACATCACCGTGGCTGCGTCCACTTCTTATATACATTCTATGTCCGCGATCCATCGTTCTGTCATTACCCAAAGCTCATGACCATATCTGAAGGAGGAAACATCAACAGTAAATCAAGAGCTTCGCAACAAACTCAGCTCTCTCTTCACCACAACACTACAGTGTCCGCATTACTGCAGACACAGCACCAATCCAACTGTCGATCTCCATTTCACCCTCACTCGTGAATAAAGTACTTGAACTTCTTCACTCGGTAGACGATACTCATAACATACTTTATATTTTTAATGATAAATTGGATTACACAGTGTGGTCATTGAAACTGCATTCAGCAGCTTTTCTTTTCACTCCGTCAGTGTTGCTGCAGCAGTTCTTTCATGCTATTCAGACTGCCCCTGACAGGATCTGCCCATCACGTGACCTTAAGCAAGGACGTCTGTAGATTACTATGGGCCAGCAGAGGATTGAGCGTCGGTGATGCAATGTGGTGCAGCTATGACTAATTGACCTCTACCTGTATGTCTGCGTGTGTTTTCAGTCGACGCTGCCTGTGGACTGATCCAAAGAAGAACATCTGGCATGAAAAGGCCATTATTCCAGGCTGTTACACTCAATATGGAACATTTATTTAAAGTCTGTGGACTCTGAAAAGGGGACCAGTGACTTCAATTATAAGTTGTGCCTCGTAATTTATGTTCTGTTTAATTTACGTTGAGGCTGAATATGTTACAGGCAAGAGCCAGAAAGGTTCTTCCATCCATATAATATATAAACCTCCATGCTTAGATTCAACAAGATCAATGTGAATACAAAAATTGAGCACTTACATTTGAACTTGAGCTAAAGCAATACACCTTCTTGGGTATGTTGACAACCATCAGTTTTGATCAAACCCTAATGGTTTAAAAGCCATCAGCGACCCGAGTGTAACTTTACATTACCATGTCCCATCAAGCCCGAGCCATTACCACATGAACAATAATTAATCTGTGAACTATTTATGATGTGGCTGACCTTGTCACTCCTGATGAATAATGTTTATGCCACGAGCAGAGCGGCAGCGACCTCTTTGCCCCCCGTAATTAGCAACCACCTACTCCCAGTCGGCTCCGGTGTGCCAGGCATCAAAACAACCTGAAATCACGGCGATTAACTCACTCGATCTCACCAGCAAGCAAAAGGCTGCCATCACACCTGCTTCTCTGGGCAGCTTTTCAATGGCACGGTCACCGGGCTGAGTGTGGGCCCAGAAAAGTGCAAGTGAAGGTTTGGTGTTCATGTGAGCCGGCAGGTTTTTCCCTGTGAGTGACTCATCGCTGAACTGCTCTTGGCCGATATTTTCACCACGAACGAGCTAAAAGTAATGCGTCATCAGAATTATTTTAACTCTCTGAGACCTACAATAGACCCGTGTTTGTCTTTTTTAGGGGGGTGCAGGGAGTCTTTAGGGGGAGATAGCAGGTCAGCAGTAGATGTCACATAGAAGTGGTGTACATCATCTGAAAGCTGGGAACCTGGAGATTAATTTGAGATGCAGCTCAAAAACTGTGTGTCAAGTTGTTCTAGTCATTAATTAGAAATAAACATGAATTAACTAATTAATTAATTAAAGAAATTTTAAAATTGTATAAGGGCTTAGAACATTATGATAGAAGTATATGATGGTCATTCCCATGCTTTATTATGTTTCTGAAGTTGTTGCAGCAATTTTGGGGTTGATACCATTTGTTACACAGATTTGGTGCTAAATTTAACCATTTTTCACCACTGGAGAATTGATTAAATTGATCAATAATCCCTCCAATATACCACATTAAGACACCAAGACCTTGAGGAACACCATAGAAAAAGCCATGCTGTGATTTGGTATTAAAAACTTTTGACATTCGGAGATTTCTGCAAGAATTGCATTTTTCAGTGATTAGATGGCGAACACTTCTGTTGTGTAAACTGCTCAGAAACCCCTTTATTGTCAATCTACCTAGGAAAGCCATCCATCCTCTGAATGCTCTAGGTCTCTAGTTTGTGGCTGTAAAGTTTCATGAGGCTGTGATTATCCTAGAGGTCACCACAGGTCATTTTATACAGTGAGGTCAAGTTTGAAAAAAAAAACGGTCTTTATACTACATTTTATAGATGGCCCTCATTTTTCCTCTTTCATTTATCAACAGCTGGGAAATATAATCTGCATCTTTTTCAGAGAATATTTCTCTGGCAAACTCTACATTGACTCAGTGTTTTGAACAGCAAACACCAGTTGGGCAGAGTAAATTGTTTGGGTGCTGTTATCAAGGAATACTCCAACGTTTTGGCAATCTGCTTGTGTTCTCTGATACGTGGAGCGTGACGATCAATATCAATTCAATTTTTATGAATTCAGAAGGAAGAGGGCTCCATGATTTGTTTAGTGCAATGTAGCACAAACACTGGAAGGAGGGGGAAATAGCCTCCAAAGGTTCTCACTTCTAATATTGAGCGTGAACATTCATTCTTCAATTTAGAAACAATATCTGACACCTCATCGTAATCTCAACGGCCACCTGCTGGCTTATTATTGAGCTTTTTAAAACCATCTCGCAGTCTTCATCAGGGGAAGGAATCTGCTCAGTTTGTTTAGTGTGAGTTTTCTAAAACCAGTCAACAATACATCAAACTATCACAAAGGTATTGCAAAGCCAGCACCCATGAGGCCACGACATTGTCACAAGAAAAAGGCAATCTTTGCTGTGTCTAAAGCTTTGCCAAATCCATGTTTACACGTCATTTAAAAGAAATTAAATCAAAAGAAATATTTTGGGGAATACAATTATTCACTTTCTTGCTGAAACTAAGTTGGGAAGTTAGAATCGTACTGGTTGCCTCGACAAAACAGCCAATGGGGTTTGGGGATTTTTGGATTGATCAAACACAGCTTTGGAGTTGTGTCGCCAAATTCACAACAGGCAGTGGCGTAATGCGGCTCGCCACAATAGTTAAATCTCTTTGCGGCCGGGAGGCGTGTTCATGTGTTTCAGGCGGGAAGAAATTCTGTGTGACATAGGTCAACATGTCAATTTTACTGATTGTCTGCGGGTCCTCTCTGGCAGCACTTCGCCGCTAAAAGTTAAACTTTTCCCAATGTTTGTTTGGCCGCTCTTCGCTGCAGTATCAAGTGGCTCGCTGACATCGGAAGCGGCCGCCACAGCTTTTCATAGTCGTTGCATGGCAACTCGCCACAGGCCGCACTTTGCCTCTGCTCTGGTGAGAATTTGGCGTTAGAAGACACTTTTGACACAGCAAAGACGGACATTTTCTTGTTGCTATGCTGGGCTAAACATGTCAAGAACCTAACACTGTCATGAATGTAATGAGATAAAATTGATATCAAGCTTCTTGTCTAAAATCGCCTTCGTGTGCGAGCATATTTTCCAACATGGCAGAGTATTCCTTTAATTCTAGTGACACAAGTCAGAGCTGATGGCTGTTTAATCTCTGTACGATAGAGTGAAGAAAATTAGTATTAATCAACAAGAACGAGAAAGGCTGTCTTCATCTGCCTTAATTATTATATACATTGTCTTCTGGTTGGTGAGGCCTCCCATGGTAAGACATGCGTGTCTTTGCCCTTGTGTTGGGGGTGAACCCATCTACCACGGTGTCATTAAAGAGCCATTTTCTGTTGGAGGGGCAGGTGATTAAAGTGTACTTTGGCTGCCCTAGGACGCCGTGCACTCTGGGAAGCCTCCAGTAATCCATATCCCCAGCCGGTGTGACCTAACTGGCTCTGCGAGGCCCAGTTAAGAACTCAATCCCCTCTCATTAATGGAGGTAATGACTGTGATCAATCTAAAGTTGGTATGGGCGAGCAGGGCCCGACAGCGAAGTAGGAGGAGAATGAAAGAGATAGAGAGGCCAGGTAAAAGAAAGGAGAGGATGAGAGACAAGAACAAAAGAGGATAGATTTGGAAGACAGAGAAAAGTGGAGCTGGAAAACGAGAAAAGTTAAATGAAAGTGAAACTGGAAAAGTAAGCAAACTTTTACAAAGTGGAAAATCCAAGTGTGTGAAATAAGGAAGAAGAAAAAAGAGGGAGGCAGGTAAGGGACGTGAGAAGGTGAGAGGAAAGAGATAACATTCAGAGAGAGTAATCGAGTATGGGACACAATTAAAGAGAGAGAAATTGAGAGGGTGGGAGTGTTGGAGGTAACAAAGATAGAGAGGATCAAGAGAAAGGCAGACCAGGACAGGTGCTGCGACCCTTCGAGACAGGACACCGCCACTTTTCTTTCCTCCATTTGTCCGTCATCCTCTCCCGACGCTCCCCCGAGATTTGCTTTGGTGATAGAGGAGAAACGCCGCTCTGAAACCCTTCCACTCTACTTAGGCTTTCAGGCAATCACAAGACTCCCCGGAGATCTGATTACCTTTCTCAATGAAGCTGGATTAGGCTCTTTAATTAAAATGATTGGGCCTTATTATATGCTGTCACAACTTAAAGGACAGAAATCCCTCATGGCTCTTGAGTTCTGTCAAATTTCATTCGACGTCTATGATTTTTTTCCCCCTCCTCTTGTCAGTATTCAAAAAGAGTAAATGAGAAAAGAGTCACGGTTGAATATTCCTAGAATAAAAGATTGATAAGGTGACAAATTTGCATTCACAAATAAGCCGCATCGACGCCTGCAATCGTTTTATTTTTGTTGAAGGGAAAAAAAAGGGACATTATCTCAGATATTTATCAGCGGCGGGAGTCACTGAATTGAATTCACTCTGATTTATCTCTTTCCAATTTCATCTGAAAGCAAATGATCCGTACCTAATTTGTGTTGGGAAGTTTCTGCGGTTACACATCGCCTTCCAGAATCCTCACAAATGAGAACATTTGCGGCGCGGCGCAGGTATGGAGCCAATCTAATCACACACTCATCAGGTTTGCTGCTGTCTCTGACGTCTGTCTGTAAGCGCTTTTTCCAACCCAGTGCGCATCTACGGAGACTTAAACACAAAGGCAGTCTTTTTTGGGAGGGGGGTGAAGGAGGGGGGAGGTGTGGGGAGGGCGCCGGCAGCCGATGGGGACGTGAGGAAGAAGGCTGTGGAAGGAAAAAGCCTGAGCTAGCCTCCTGCCTCCCTGCAGCTTGCTCCATTGTACAGCTGCTGTCAGTGCTGGCATGGCTCCCCTGACAATCTGCTCTTTAATAGCTAATATCAGGGTACATTTCCTCAGGCACTGGACTGGAACTGAGAGATGGCGGGCCGTGCTGTGGGCATACCTCTCTCTCCCTTTCTCGCTCTATCTCTACTCTCTCTGGCGCTGGTGTGAGGACACACAAACACACACACACAAAGTTGACAGGCGGCCGCTGAGTCACCCGGCTAATCTATACTATCTCGCTGTGTCCAACTGTCCATCCATCTCAGCACATGCACAAGTTCAACGACGAAGTAAAGGAAGCGGACGCTCGGTGCGTTTTATGAAATCTACCCCGTGATTAAACGCTTTCATGCGGACTCATTATTCCTCGCCGATGCACTTATGTTCTTCGCACATCAACTTAAACCGCCCTGAGCAGACGGACTAAATGAACGGTTTCATTCCACAATGAATTTCTTCCATTATGTTGTGTGAGAACTTGTCTGTGTGTGATTACACTTAATATCTTCGGTCGGTTTTCAAAACTCATGAGACGACTTTGAATGAATTAGTTCGGTTGACTCATATTTTTAAGTTGAACCAGCTTTAAAGCTGCAGTGGGTAGAAATGGAGCAAATATGATTAAAAAGAAGTTATTTTTATAGAACGGTCGCTACATCCTGACAGTTGTGCATGAGACAGGTAATCTGAAAAACAATCACGTGCCTCTGTGTCCTCTGGTGCTCCTAATGGCATCTACAAGATTTCACAGACCGGAGGAAAACAACCAATCAAAGCTGATCTGGAGCCTTGCCATCTCTGAGCAGCTGTCAATCACTTGTGAACGCCGACCAAACGGTCAAACTAGGCAGAGCTGACCAATTGGTCTGCTGGTCAGCTGACTGGCCCACTCTGTTGTGATTGGTCAACCGAACCAAACTCTTTGGACTTTGCTCCAGCTCCGCTCAAACTAGCTCTGTTTGAGGGCGTGCCAAACGAGCCGTTATGCAAATGTCTTACTTGGTGACATCACCACGTTACGGGAAAAAAAGGCGGGACTTCAATCAAGGTGTTTCAGACAGTTCAGGAGCAGTGTTTCTGTGAGGGAGAGTAACTCCCTTTGGCGTGGACTTTGTAACTTTGCAGAACTTTTACATGCACAGAAATAACACACTAAAGGAAAGGGAAAAAGCACAAAAGCATAATAGGTGCCCTTTAAATGTTTTACAGTGTATTCCTACAAAATCACAGCTGCCACAATGAAAAACACTCACCATTAATTATGTAATTAGACCTCTTGTTACATAACAGCTCTCGAATGACACAATCAGGTGTATTTTTGTAACAAAAAATAAGCAATAAACTTACATTGTTCCCGGCGTGGATATGTTGTGCTTTGGAATACAATTATTACAGACCAAATATATTTTTTGCTGGTAATTTTGGAGCAAAACAAACCCATTGAAAGCCCACTCTGCAAAAGCAAATCGAGCTCCCTGTTGTTTTTGCCTACTCTCACTACGGCCATTACTCTTCCCTGAACTCTGCTTTTCATTAGAGCCAGTTTGGTGCCACTGATATTCCGTCAAATACTTCAGCCTTACAGATAATGCAGCAGTTACCCGCCTCGACAATTAATTCTTCTGACATCTGAGCACATTAATATTCATTACTATGCCACTTGTGACAAACCGCCGCCTCCGTGCATTGTAGATCCGATAGTGAGATGGTGCAGAAATGTGCTGGTGTGTTTTTTCTTTTTTTAAGGGCACTGAAATGATTAATGGCTATTTGTATGTTTGGTTATGAAGGCTTGGTGTTTAAGGTCTCTTGAGTTCTCTGCCAATGCGTTTACAATTTTGTATGTTTTTAAAGTGTATGTTTAATGTCAGGGCTGAGTCCATTATAGATGGGCATCTCAGTGCAGGAGATGAGGACTACGTCTGAATCCATCTTTACTGTTTAGCACTCATAGAGGGATTATGTATGAAGAAGGCTACAAATGTAAATGTTCACCCCATGTGGATGCAAGCACTAAAAATTAACAAATTAAACCAAATTTTCCCTTCAAGTAGCTTTAAAAATCATCTTATTCCTCACTTTCTCACATATATTATTCTCTATCAGCATCTTCCATCAAGGCTTTATGATGTTTATAATCAAATAGTCAAACCAAAGTCTCTAAGATCTCAAAAGATCCTCTAGAATTTAAATTTAAAGCGCCCGGCAGCAGCGGCTCCTCCTCCAGCCAGCTTAGCCTTGCTGCTCGGCCGGTCTCCGCTGGGAGACAACACCGACACCACGCTACTGGTGGCTGAGGCTGTATTGCTTGGCATACAGGAGGGTAGGGAGATATGGGTGGAACAGAACCAGGACATCGCGGGCACAAGCGCAGTTTGCGTTGGTCCAGGGGGCTCACTGAACCAACTAGAAATGCATCTACATTTTTTTGTAATAACGTAGAACTAATAATTTATTGTAATGATTAATAATATCGACGTTGATGTGTCTTCATATCGACAGAATAAGACACCAATAACATAAAAGGATAGATTTGTGGTATTTTTATTTACTTATAACATCGTACGGTCTCTGTCCACGCATTGTTGAACATGCACTTCTGTTACGTCATGTACACAAACCAGGTATCTATCAGCTGTTTGGTCAAGATCAGACTAGAGACGTGGTCACTTAAAAGCACTACCGCTTTTGTCCACAGGGACCGCCAAAATCAACACAATGAAAGTTCTTTGTAGTAGCTTTAAAAAAAATCAATGGTGTTGGTTTGTTGTTTAGTTTGTACACAGATGCTATAAACAAATATACTATACTACTTTCTGGCTGCTCTTTAGTGCACACTTCAAAAAATAACAAACTTGCTTTCACATACCTTTTTTCGCCTCTAAAATCAACACTATCTTTCTCTAGATGCTCACCAGGGAAAATAAATACAGATGTTGCTTTTGTCTGAATAAACAGACAACACACACACCTGGCTCTGCGCTGTTTGTCTTGGTTGACTGACAGACTCTGTGATGACAAGTGGGATTTTAAAATAAACCATATGGATGGAGTTGTGAAATAAAAACAGACAGGCCTACAATAAACTGAAAAGAAGCAGCATGAAATAACATTTCATAATAATGACCTTAATTTTATACAATTATTTGATTATTTCTCAATTTGATGGTTAAACATTTTGTCTCAATATTTATTTTATAATGTTTTATTTTATCATCTAATACCGGACACATTCGGTCTCCATATCTGGCTTTGTGGTAGCTAGATACACGAGGAAGATAATTAATTTAGCTACGATTAAAGCTGCAGTGATTAGAAATGGAGCAAATATGATTCAAAAAAGTTATTTTTACAGTCACTATATCCTGACAGCAGGGCATGAGGCCGGTAATCTGAAAAAAAATATCATGTGCCTCTGTGTCCTCCGGTGCTCCTAATGGCATCTTCAAGATTTCACAGACCGGAGGAAAACAACCAATCAGAGCCGAGCTGGAGCCTGCCGTCTCTGAGCAGCTGTCAAACTCCAATCAAACGATCAATCTAGGCAGCGCTGATGAAATATGAATCAATATTCTGTTACTGTAATGCCTATTTCTCGTGTATAATGATTTCAGAAACATCTTGTAGTGTACTGTTTAGCTGTAAAATGAGAAAGTTTGTGACCTTTCTCATTTTACAGCTAAACAGTACACTACAAGATGTTTCTGAAAACATTTGAGGAGAGAAATAAGCATTACAGTAACAGAATATTGATTCATATTTCATCAGCCCTGACTAGTTTGACCGTTTGATCAGAGTTCGTGAGTGAACGCTGACATTTAAAAAGAAATTGTAAGGAAAACAAAAATAAATATTGTCAGTCAATGTTTTGTAAGTAAGTTGTGTATGAATGTTTTGCAGATATGTTCATCCCATTTCTTTATTACACTGATAAAAACATATTCCTGGGCAGCATTGTAGGTCTCTTTCTTTACAAACAGTTTTTGGTGCACATCGATTAGTACTCTGTGCTTCTTTCATTGAAGCTTCTTTCATTGAAAATCTGTTAATTGTTGAGTTTTGTATCCTCAAGGTTCCTGCAACACATGGACGCCCCACAGTTCACGTCCTTTATGTGCTTTTAAAAAGATGAGTGAAGACGAGTAAACAGCAAAAATACAGTTTTAACAAAAACTGCACAAAATGTGATCCTGTTGAGAGGACACAGGTTATAGCATCTAAGATTTTACAACACTGTTGAGCCCTTGAGACCGCCAAAATGGCAGCCAAAGCTCTCTTACGGTAAATGTCGACAAACTGCAACGTGGATTAGCTCAACGGTTGCTTAAGTGCAAATTGCCCCACTTAACGGTGTGACGTTTGTGTAGCAGCTTAGTAACTCTGTGGGATGCGAGACAGAATGCTGCCAGGTGTAAAGCTCTTAAAATTACATAAACGTTAGCGTGTGACCTATGTGAGGTTAAATATGTAGAATTAAGTACTTGGTAATACTGTTTTCTCACCTATTTTGGAACTCAACGGAGGAACATCATTAACATTTGTAGCATTTATGAGCCAAAACCACCTGAACATCCCCTCCGAGACGTGATATGAATACCTGGCTGGGCATCTCAGCCGTTTAATGGTTCAGTTTTCACCTCGAGCAACCTTTAAGCTTCAAGCATGAATAGGCCAGACTTGACAAATAGGTCATGGTACACAATGAGCTCAAGAAATGTGCTCCTGATTTAAATACTTGTGGAACATTGGAAGGAGGCATGGGCAGAGGTAAAATTAATCCCAGAGCATGACGGCTCAATGTGTTTCCAATTCCTTTAAAAAACGTCTATTGTTACAGTTAAAGGGAAGACTTTTATTGGGCCAAATTCACGACATAATAACAGTCAGCTTAAAGAATATTACAGAGAGAGAGAGAGCTGGGCTCCTGAGATGTTATCCTCCACAGAATCGATATGAAACACAGCATGTAAAATAATTTCCAATAATCTGCATCTGGTTCCCGTCAGGTGCTGGAAGTTGCAGCTAGTGTTTGTTTACTTTTCCAACATGTTTTAAAGCAGGAGTTCCACTGAGAATAGGAATGTTTATTGGCAGACACCTGGGCGAGATAACCGGATTTAAACAGCCACCTGGCTGCGACGTGATGAATATTAAGGTACACACAGTCAGCACAAAACAATGCGCACCAGTAAAAATGTAATTAAAAATGGGATAATAGGCAAACATAAAGTACAAATCCAATATAGGAGGCATGAGTTCTGGAGCACATGGTTATATAAGTTGCAACGTTTTTGCAAAATGCCAGTAAATTGGAGAATTCAGTGTGCTTCAAACAAACTAGTTCGTACAACAACTACATCTAAAAGCGTACCTGTTCTGAATGGCCAAACTCAAAGCCTGCCATCGTAGAGTCCCCTTGGCTGCCACCCTGATCTCTCTCCAACAAATTTGTGTAGAGCTTTTGTGTGTGTTTGCATTGTCAAGGGTGATAATAGCACACCCTTTCAGACAGTCTCTCCTCAGAGGCATTCAGGGTGTTGCACTTTTCGAACGAAAAAGTGACAAAAGTAGTTGTGCGAAGAATGAAAAAATAGAGTTTGAGAGAGATTTCAATTTCAAAAATCCAGTAACACTTGTCCTATAAATAATACGTTTCAACTTGTTTTCATCACGGTTATCCAACACGTTCTCATCCCAACGCTTTGTCAGACCCCTTGTCATCACTTTTCGGTTGCAGTGAACACAAGCTTAACGCTGTGAATTAAACAAAAACACTTGCTCGGTTTTGGCCGGTGGTTCTTGAGGGAGTTCCAGGGGGTCCCGAGAAACATGGAGAATCGTTTATTTTCACTATACACTCTACGGTTATCTTCTCAACTGTAGTTGACAACTACAGAATTCTGGTCTTTATCATATCTAACAACCAAAATCCTTTCAGATGGAGGTCCCTGAAGAAAAATCTTATCAAATGGGGGTCCGAGACCTAATGCGTATCAATTAGGGGGTCCTGGACATGAAAAAGGTTGAGAACCACTGGTTTAGGCAACAAAACTACTTAGTTAGGTTTAGGAAACAACAACGTGGTTGGCCCTTACTTTGTCACGGATTACGTTTGTTTTTGACGTTTCACAAATACGTTTGTAATGATAGTCCGCATACGGAGGACGGGTCAAACAAACACAGGACTTTCAACCAGGAGACTGTTGTTCGTGTCCCGTGTGAAACCAAAAGTCAACGTTGACTTATTTTAATTTGCGTCCGTAGCTAAATAACGTAACAAATGTAGTCATTTTAAGCCAAACCAACATGTTCTCAACCCCTTGGTGTCACTTTATTTTTGTCATTATAACCACTGTAGTTAGGTTAGAACTACTTGGTTTGTAACGTGAAACGTAATGCACGGGACATGAACAGCGGCCTCCTGGATGGAAGCCTTGTGTTTGTTGGACCCATCCAACTCCCCTCCTACAAGTCCTGTGTACAAGCACTTTCTCGAAGCGTTTAATATGGCTGCAAATGGGTTTACATTATAGTTAATTGAATGCCCAGTGCGTTTCATACCGCCGCTAAAGGGTGCCTTGTGCATTGTTATCACATGCAAATGCGTGTGACAAAGCATCGGTAATGTACTCCCTGGGAAAGAGAATGGGCTGGGTTATAATCATGCATTGTATGATGACCTTGATGAAGGCCACAAGCTAATATTGACCGCACACAAAAGTTATTCTTTATATTATAAGTGTTGCTGGAGTTTTTACCACGAAAGTTAAACCCTCCTTAATTCTGCTGTCAGAGAGCAGCCCTGTCTCTGACAAAATTACGTTCCCATACAACTAAACTGCATTCTCAATTAGGCTAGGTTTTGAGGGAAACATATTTTCTTTTCAGATTACGGCCGCAGTTTTAAAGATGCGGTTAATGTTGTAAATTAAAATTGATGCGTTATTAAGCTACGGATGTAAATTCAAATAAGTGAACATTGACTTTTGGTTTCACACGGGACACGAACAGCGGTCTCCTGGGTGAAAAGTCCAACACGTCTTCCGAGAAAATGTATTCGAGAGACATTAAAAACAAATTTTATCTGCAACAAAATACATTTCCCTCTAAACGTAAATCAAAATGCAGTTTCACTGCATGGGAACATATTTTTTAGGAGGCATGGCTGCAGAGAGGGGGATTAAGAAATGAATGATGGAGTTGATGATGTTTTTTTTCCATACAGTGCTGTTGTCTGTCTGAACGCGGCTTCAGATGATCAGACAGGCATTTAGCTTGAAGCATACTGAGACCCTTCCTCATTTTTCTGATGTCTGACTGCCTGGTGTGTCCTGCAGAGATCTCTGAACTCTAAAAATTCAATATATGAGCTCAGAGTGAGTAGCCAGCCATCGGCAGAGCAGCCAGCACAGAGCTGATATAATCAACAGAGAGTCCATCCAACTCCTAAAGTGATTGCATGTTGTGTGCAGCAAATGGAAAATGCCAAAAAGGTGTTTTTTTTTTTGGGTCCTAAATTCATTCTCAACAGAAGGGAAGCAGCTACAAAAAGAAACCGTGTAGGGGAATGTGCAGCAAGCAGGAAAACACAAACCTTTCCTGTCAATGCCGTTGGGGACCTGCGAGGTGTTGATGCCCTTGGCGGTCTCCTGGTTGGCGGTTTCCTTGGTGACCACTGAGC
Source organism: Sebastiscus albofasciatus (assembly GCA_916701655.1). Taxonomy (NCBI): domain Eukaryota; kingdom Metazoa; phylum Chordata; class Actinopteri; order Perciformes; family Sebastidae; genus Sebastiscus; species Sebastiscus albofasciatus. The sequence continues at coordinate 2,910 of CAKAOI010034374.1, read as the reverse complement.
CTTTGAGCTTACTCTTCGGAGCGTCCAGGGCTTTTAGCTTCTTGGCATGTTTGGTCCCCTTGTAGTGGGCCAAGGCCTGGCTCTGTGAGGAGAACAAATAACAGGCTCCATTTAACGCTGGGGAAGCAGCTGAACACAGAGCCAGGATGAAATGGAAGATGAAAACTAGAGGAACACAGTCAGAGTCAATGAAGCAGACTAAACATGATTAGCAGGGGACAGGTGACACGTCATGCAGTCTGCAAAAACGGTTAACACTTGCAGAAAAAAACTTACAATATGATTAATACACCTAGGTAATTCGTTTTCTAAGTAATTAAGGTGTTATTCTTTTTTGGATGTACTGGGGGAATAACTTCAAGAGCGTTTATTTTTATTTTACCCAAAAGGCTATATATTAGTAAATGCAATTAGTTGTTCTACAGCAGTGAGTTGCTTTAGAATGCATTGATGTCATTTTTTTAACATATTGTTTTTGCAAAATATGCCAGCCATTTCCCTCGTTTCCACCCCTTAAATAGCTTTTGAAATTTCAAATTTGTCTGGCTATTCAAACTATAAAAGGGGTGGTAATAAAATGATGATTCAGTGTGAATATGAATTTCTTTAATAATAAAAAATATCTGGACGTCAGTAATTTCTGTAGTGGTTGTTTGCTTTAAAGTCTGAACACGTAGCAAATATTCACCTTCACAAAACATTCAGCAGGCACACAGAAGTGGGACATATGCAAAGACTTTGAGCTGTCCTTGTTTACCTCTGCACACGTCCCTGCATACTTTGCCTGTGGCAGGAAGGAAGGTATCAGGAGAGATGCAATTGCCTCTTGGAATATGTAAGTGCCGCCAACCACGCATCCCCTGAAGACATTTGTAAGCATCTTTATTTATGGGCCACAGCAGGGATATTCACTAAAGACTGCTGGGACAAAGAGACCATTCCAGGTAGTCCCTCTTTGCATTACCATATAAGCAAAACGTTGTTCCTGTTTCCTTTTGTTCCTCCTCAGCAAGTAGTGTCAACTGTTTTAGCCGGTGGTGGAAGAAGTACTCAGATTCTTTAGCTGCAACTCAGTCGCTAGAATAAAATGTTGGCATTGTACGTCTCTGCAAACCTCAGGATACATTGAATCTTGACGTTTCTGGACCAAATATATGTTTCATGTCAACATCTCTATACTAGGGATGTACCCATATCCAAATATGTTATTCGGGAAAGCTCAAATAATGCGACTGAAACAGATATTCCTTCTACACAAAGTTGCTCGTTATTATTTGTTGTTGTGATACGTCAAATGCAAATGCAAACATAATCTTGGAGAAAAATTTTTTCCTTTGAAACATAATTGACAAAGCAGTTTTGTTATATGGGAACGTAATTTTTAAGAGACCAAGCTGTTACTTAAGTAAAAATAGAAATGTTATTGTCTAAAAATACTCCATTACAAGTAAAAGCCCTGAATTCAAAATGTTACTAAAGGAAAAGTACAGAAGTATTATCGGCTAAATGTATTTAAAGTATCAAAAGTAAAAGTACTCATGATGCAGAATGGCTCATATTAAAGTGTAATACTATTATTGTGATGAGCCCTGAGGTGTCATTTAGCTTGATTCACCTGTCTGTGTGATCGTTAGAGCAACCGGGAACACCTGAGGCTGTTTGCATGATCGGAAACTTACAAGTGTGTGTGACAGGTTAATAGAACGAGACAAGTAAAGAGATCTCATTATATGAGGGGAATAAAGTTGCCATAGTTCAATCATTTTATTGGCAAAGGTTGTGAAATAGCTTAAGCATTTTCCCCTTCGTCCTGGAAACCATTTTTGTGATGAGGCGTCACTTTTTCAAACTGAGTGAACATCTTGTTCTGGCATGAAACGATTCATTTTGACCCACATTCATCACTGCCCAGGTACCTAAGACATAACTTATTCTTTTTTGTCATGAGACTCAGGTGTTGTGGATGGGTGTTTAATGCGACTACGCCAATAATTCATCTTTCATTAGAGCAATGAAGTGGAAGAATTGCCTGAATTCCAAGTCTGACACATGCATGATTAAAACTGGGAGGGAAATCATTTGTTTTCCTTGGAGGTGCTCTGTGACGAAGGGGGGGGGAAGACATGAAACAAATCATAGTCAGAGGGTTGTAGGATTTAGAGAGGCTGTCTGGAAACCAAAAGGTCACGGTTTAAACCCCCATGTATCAATCAACAGACATGTGCCCATGAGCAAGATGACCCATTTTGGCAATATAAAGTAAACCTGAAGTGAACCTGTGAGTGACAGCTAAAATGTAGATTTAGCTCCGTGCTTCCATTAAAGGCCCTGAAAGCATATTTGCTAAATCAATCATCCCCGTCACCAGAAAAAATGTTGGCAAGGTATGTTTCTGTGAACCAAAGGATAAGTTGAATGATGAAGTTTTGGAACCATAAAGACGTTATAAATACGTGTCATATCAGCCTCGTATCACACTTGCAGGAATGCACAATGCCACGTGTTTAACGTTGTGAAATGATTGGTTAGGTTTAGGCAACAAAACTACTTGGTTAAGGTTAGAAAACAGATCATAGTTTGTGTTAAAATAATCACATAAAAACTTAACCATATAACATAAATAAACAACAACCGGCCTCAGTAGACTTTCTTACGTAACATTATGTAACAAGTGTAAAGTCAACTTTTACTTTTGGTTTCACATGAGACGCAAACAGCGTTTAACCCATCCAACACCCTGACCACTTACAGGAATTTCTTGCTTGTATTACTCATTAATATACCATGTAACTTTTCAGTCGCTTGTTGTACTACATCACTTGTTATGACCGAATGCAAAAACCGCCCGCATTCAACGTATCCGTGGTTTGCAGAAACGTACGACAGCAGAATTTTTTCCTGGCGACTGGG
>CAKAOI010034373.1:0-10459 GCA_916701655.1 Sebastiscus albofasciatus | reverse complement strand
TGTATATATATATATGTATATATATATATGTATATATATATGTATATATGTATATATGTATATATGTATATATGTATATATATATATATATATATATATATATTCATATATATATATATATATATTCATACAGAAGGACTTGGAAATGGTTATTTCATCTCTGAAAAGAACCTTTATTATTTAAGTGCAATTTTGTGTTTGTCTAACATCAATAGCTGTTACGAGTACAGTTGGATCAGTGATCATGAATCAAAACTGTATCAACAACTTCATTAATCCAAACAGCAGTTTATATGAAAGACATTGTAAATCAAATGAAACTAAATCCTTCACCGACAGGCAATCCTTCAAAGTAAGACTGAAAAAGAGGACTTATTTCATTATTCATGATGACAGTGTTCTCTTGTTTCACAGAATTCCTAAAGACAAAGCCACAGTGGCTCTGTTATGGAAGCAAAGGGTTGTAGTATTTGTGGAATCAGTAGTATCAGCAGTCCTGAAGGTCACGCTGATAAGACCTAGGATTTCCACCTCTGAATTGCATTGTGCTCTGACCTTGAGGCCCCCTGAAGTCGATCAAACCGGCCTAACGGCTGCTCCACCACAGGACAGCCAGGTTCAGAGAGATGTGGAATAACTGAGGATCAGTGCTTAGCCCGGGACCTGGTGAGGCAGAGCCTACCGACACGCTGGAATTATTCAGGTCGGGAAAAAAAAACCCAAACTGAACTCACTTTCCATGTAACTTTGTAAAGTATTCCTGTAATGTGATGTCTCGTTATCTCACTGACATCCTTTCAGTCATGGTGGTAACACTTAATTTTTAACGCGCCTTATTTAGCATTTATACACAATTAATGAATAATTTATAACAAACGTGTTTTTAATGCAGTTAAAGTGGCAGTAGGCAGTATATTTTTGGCATCATTGGGCAACAATTCCATAATAATCTTTCAGCATATTGTAATTCAAGTGTTCTGAGAGATAACTAGACTTCTGCTCCTCCTCATGGCTCTGTTTTCAGACTTTAGAAAATTTTGCCCGTGACGGAAGACTTTGACCAATCACAGGTCATTTCATTGAGAGAGCGTTCCTATTGGCTGTGCTCCGGTCATGTGTCCGGAACTTGGCATTCCTTCACCAGATTTCACAATGGCAGTGGCGGCGTCACAAACGTTCTCATTTTACAGCTAAACCGTGCACTACAAGATGATTCTGAAAACATCTGAGGAGAGAAATAGACATTAACGTAACAGAATATTGATTCATATTTGATCAACTTGGCCTAGTTTGACCCTTTGGTTGGAGTTCGCGAGTGATTGACAGCCGGCTCTCGTAGATGGCAGATGGACAGCAGATCTCAGGTCAGCAGATCTCAGATCAGCTCTGACTGCTTGTTTTTTTTTTTCCCGGTCTGTGAAATCTTGCAGATGCCGTTAAGAGCACCGGATCACACAGAGGCACATGATTTTTTTCAGGTTACCTGTTTCATGTACTACTGTCAAGATATAGCGACCGTTTTATGAAAATATATTTTTTTAATCATATTTGCTCCAATCTCGCCTACTTCAGCTTTAATAGCATTTTAAAATGTTTAATAATGTATTTGCCACTAATTGAAACTCTTCCTGTGAGGCATCCGTATGTATATGAACAGTTAATGAATTATTAACAATATAACACAACACAGATCTAATCATATTAAGTACATCATATTTTGCAAATTGAAATGAAATATGAAGTATATTTTTGTTCTATTTATTATAATCATGAAGGTAGTGTTTTTATTTATTCATAACTAGTTCTTCACTCTCTTTGAGCAAATATACCATCTGCTGATGAAGGCCATGAGATGAAGTTTAAAGCTCCGAGAGAAATATAGTGCGGGCCTTGTTTTTGTCAAGCTAGTATTTCCAACATACAGAAAGAAAACACCTTCATGATCAACATGCCTTAATGAGTTTTTAACACATGTATCACAGTGTTAATGATTTTTACATGTATGTGACAGCTGATAAATGAATGTGTGTTTGTTCATATATCATTACAGATATATAGTTTAGCTATGCTGCGTTACTTGTTCATTTACTGTTTATATAACAGTTACGGATACTTCATAAAGGTTATGTAGATACATCATAATAAACACTTAAAAAGTCCTTATATCTGCTTACACCCACATTATATAATGTAATGAAATAAAATGATATAATAATTTACTAAGCATACTGCTAATGAATGCTAAGTAGGGGGTTAAAGTTAAGTGTTAGTTATGCATTTCTCTTAATGAGGCCTTTCACCTCAACACACTCTATTTAGTGCTGTTAAGTGCATAATCAGCACACTTACATTAACAGCTTAATGCAGGATGTGCAACCTATGATTGGCGTATGATTGGAGTTATAACAGACTATTGTATGAGTACATATTGTAGAGTGAAATAAAAACTAGGGCACAAAATGAAGCTAGTTGTAATAAGTAAACCAATCAACACCATCCACAGTAATGTCCATTAAATTGTTGAACAATTCCTTTACAATATTCCTTGTGACCTGGAGGTGGAGCACTAGAAAATAACTCTTCACTTGCCCTTATCAATATCTATTTCAAGATCAGCTCTGCATTGAAATAGTTCCTCTGCAAAAATTAGACGATGGAATGTTAATCAAACCACCTTATCTGTTTATCGTCACTTTAAATGTGACATCATAAAATCAGGGTCTTGTCCCCAGTTACACCCAATAAACATTCTCATGGCCCACAGTGCCGATTCTTGTCATTTTGTACCATATGATAAGGAGTGATGTAGCACATGAGCTTCTCTCCACCTCCTACAATATCACGTCTGCTATCCATTATTACATTATTATTCATCTTTCCTTCCTTTTCTTTCACTGAATAAACTATCGCTCTCTCCTCTGTTGTCACGGCAATTTAAGAATGATGAACAGAACTCCTAATACGAGGTGTACAAGTATAGACAGTAGATCAAATATATAATATAATGTAAAATATATAGGCTTATAGTTAATATACAAATGTATAATTCAGTACTAGTAGGTGATTGACAGGTAAAATGGCTTTGAATGACCATTGGATGTTGGAGATCCCTTACACCATTGGATCGCGTACTACATACTCAATCAGTATACTGCACACTAAATTAGCCATTACCAGCAGACTGTTCACACTGAAGTATACTCAAGCAATAAGTCTTCTCCGCATCATACGACTGTATCGATCACAACGTTACCCGTCTGAGCTACCGTTGAATAAAAATTGCTTATCACAAATGTAATTCATCATTACCTCTTCCACTCAATTTAATATTTCTCAGTATTACTTTAAGGCAAATTAAAATGATTAAACATTTTAGTGTTCAATATGTTTTCTACAGTACATTATATACTGTATGTGAGCCTCCGCGTTTTCCCTTTTAACTCTACCTTAACGTCCCTCGCCATCATCCGTTATTATTTTATCCAATGGTTAATTATTTTAACCATCTGCATCGCAGTCCGCCATTGGACAGTCTGAAGAGTCGCAATGCATTCTGGGTGGTTGAGTACGTCTCACGTCTCATACTCACACTCATACTCTTGCTAATGTAGTATACATCTGGGCATTTCTCTCTTACACAACATCCTCATATAGTTGGAACGCACTACATACTCACTATTACGTCGTCATTAGTATAAATAGTATGTTGGTGTGCAATTTCAAACAGAGCGTAATTTTACGTTAAGTTTTAAGTTTGTGGCTCCCTTCACTTCAGATTTGGGTTGATTTGACAAAACATCTCTGCGACTAAATGATGTATTTTATATTGTAAGGTGGACAGCATAGTGGAGCTCTTCAGATTCAGCTTGGAGAAACATTAATGGTTCGAAGTGACCACCATGACCTTTTAAGTCGTAATTCTGTAAGTGCATTTTTAGGAATTTGCTGAAGTTTACTTAATTCCAGCTAGGGCTGGGTGATATGGCCAAAAAATATTATTTAATAAAAATGATGTACATTTTTTTCAAGCTTGGGTGAGAGTCACAATTTCAATATATTTGTTTTTTAAACTAAAACATTGAAATATCATATTATTTAGGACTTATTGTGCAAGATAGTTGAGCATTTGTAACAAAAGACGTGCACCTCCTGCAAGGCTAATTCATCTCCTGCTGTGTTTCCTGACAGGACCTCAGCCTGATATCTGGACACAGCTGCTATAGCTAACGTTATCTACCCAGCAGGTAGGGACAGACTGAACAAAGTACAATCCGCACAATGTTCTGTCGACTCCCGTAACTTCACCTCTCGTAAGCAGAGATAACGTGTCGTCAACAAACGGGCCGAGAGCTCGCATCACTGTGCAGAGACTTTTCTCAGTCTGTCCCTCTCATATACAACTGTTAAGTTCACTATGAGATAGCCGGAGCCAGCCAGCCACCTGGTGCTCATATAGTGTAACTGATCACATCACAGTTTACGTGACTGTTGTGACACAAGATGGCTAATGTGGCCAGCTATCAGCCATGTTACTTTTAGACTAGTAATACACTTTCTGTGCAGGTTTTAAAAAACTTGATTTTCACAACGTGGACAATTTTGCATTCATCAAATGAATTCAATATATCGCCCTAATTCCAGCTGATCTGGGGAAAATACTTTCAACACAACAGGAGTGTTTGAAACCTGTTACCGTACATTGTCCAGGGAAGGCCTCTGTCACTGGCTCACATATCAGACCCTGATGCACCATAAAGTGAAAAATGCCAAGAGTCGCTCAGAGGAAAAGAGAGGCAATATTGACTTGGAGGAATCTAAGCGTGAAGCTATGACTGTTATACCAGGAGGGAAAAGGACATTGAGATTGTGAGATTATGGCCACAAAGAGCACTTCATATACAGTATCTTTTAAAGATGCGATCTGGAGTGTCAAAAAAACAACACAACTGGTGGATACAAAATATACCAAGGAACCCTTTTTGTATCAAAAAAATAAAATAAAATAAAATAAAAATCCCAAAATAAAGAATTAAAAACAAATACCACATTTTTTTTGCCATTGAACTTGTTTTGTGGGTTTTGCAGAATATCAATGTTCTCGTATGGCAATAGGCTTAACCATACAGCACTAGTCAGTCTCCCAAAGTGCCAATCATGGCTGACAAATGTGGACCTGTGCAGGTACATTGGACTACATTGTCAGTTTTCAAAAATGAGCGCCCCATTAATATAGGGGTGTCCTTTGTTTGTAGCGAGCAGGAGAGCAAATGTTTTGACCGTAGTGAAAATGTTGTTTTTGAAAGGCTAAACGCCAACAAATATGGATTGAAGCAGAATATTTTGTTGGATAAAAACATGTTGCGAATTTTTTAAATTATTACATCTATTTATTTATTTTTTATATTTTTAACTTTTGGACAATACTCTGGAGTTATTGGAAATGTTTGGAAACAATCCAATGGATCCACCACTGGAATCTAATTCTACAAGTAGTATAAAACTAATAATATGAGTATAGCCTAATCTTTATCTGCAACTGTGAAAACTGTGGGTTTAAACAGAATGAACGGACATGCAAAAAAAAAAGAAAAAAAAGCTGCCCAGCATTCAATTGTTGATTTAGAATTAAAATATCAATATTATGAATGAAGCTTCTAGCGCTTTTTGACGCAGTGAAAATGCTGTTTTTGAAAGGCTAAACCCCAACAAATATGGATTAAAGCAGAACATTACATTAGATAAAAACATGTTGTAAATTTTGGAAATGATTACATCTAATTTGTAATTTATTTATTATTTTTTTTTTCCTTTTGGACAACACTGGAGTTATTGAAAATGTGTACCACAAGAGTTGGAAACAATCCTACGCAGCCATCTTTTTTTGGAATCCATTATACAAAGTATAAACTACTAATATTAGTACAGCCTAATCGTTATCTGCAACTGTGAAAACTAAACAGAATGAATAGGCATGCAAAAAAAACCAAAACTGTGCAGCTTCTAGCGTCCATATCACACTTTGTATTCTCATCCAGCCCAACCATCAAGAAAATCTCACTTGAGAGGAAATTGGGCACTGTACTGTTTGTACATAATTGTAGATTGGACATTAAAAGTCATGTTGTCATCAAAAACACTAGGCATAATAAAAGAAACAAAACATGTCATCATTGCTCTCATGATTTTAGTGATGCATTCAGAGACCTCATTTGTAAACACTACAGACTCTGCTGGCTGTGTTTGGCTGTTCAGGTTGGACAGAGAAGACTACTGCTTCACCCAAAGTTGAACATATTCCATTAACCTGTATGGATTTTTTGGAATTTGAAGCCTTTTGATACTTGAACTTGAAGATAATCTCTTACAATCAAATCATTATATATTTGATTTCTGTCTTTAATCAAATGTTTTGTGTGACTATTTGGCCCACATTTTCCCATTATGGCAAAAGAAGCCTTGATCTCTAATACAAAAGTGACATACAGTAATGGCTATCAGGCGATAACATGACACCTCAGAGAAAGGCCAAGTTGTTACACTGTGGGTGAACTCCCAGTAATACCTCAACAACATAAAATGCTGCATTTTTTTCAATCCTCTTGTGAAGCTCATCCCCTGCAAGCTCCTCACACTCTGAAACCTCGCCTGGCCTTTGTAACCTGTTGATGCCACGCTGCTTTTATCCTCTGCAACCTCTAAAATACCTTGAAAATTATGTAATTTCATAATCATTCGAAACATGTTGACTCTCTGAAACCTCTGTATCTTCTTGATGATGTGCAAAATGTTGTCCTTTGGCCCTTTTATTTCTGAAAACTGCTCAACTCTCTGAAAGATCTTTAACTTTTCCAAATTTCTCTTGTTCAAAATCCAACCTTGCCCAAATCTATTTGCCTTCTTGCAGTTTTTCAGCTCTTTTTTCCTTTTACATCATATTATGTTACAGTATGGCTGCTTGAACAATGTGCTATGGTATGCCCCACATAGACAAACATATCTGGAAGTGAAAAATGTGAGGAATCAATAAAAAGCAATGGTGTTACGATGGAGATACGGTACTAAACAAACTTGTTTTGTTGTTTCATTCAACTGACAGCAGATGAATCTACTCCATGCAGCCTTGAACAATATTACAGTGAAATTCGGTATTTTAGAAATCAATTACTTTTTTTTCCAGCATTACCAGCTTTGACACAGCTAAAATCTGACAAGAAAGGCTTCATTCAATGGTGACATCAATACAAAACCTCGACCCACTCCAACGATAAAGAGTTTGTGTCCTAAGAATGGTTTTTATTTTCATCAAGTGTTAACTGTTTGAAAGAAATATCTTTTAAGGAATATCTCCATATGACATCCGCTGAATCCTGCCTTTGAGTTTCTTTTCATACAAATTTGCTTCATTTCAAGGACCAAATATTTTTTATCAGGAGCTTGTGAATAGCCATTGTCTATGTCTCCCTTAACATTTCAAACTGTACATCTGGGAGGAACTGAATACATGCAAACAGAGAGAAGAGGTCACGCAGGCCATCCTTTGGTAAAGCTCGTATCGTGGGTGTTGTAATGCAGAGTTTTGCTCTTCATGTCCAATTGTCTTTTTAGCCACACGCCAATGGCTTCAGAAATGGCGGTGTCAGTCGGTCAGTCATCCACTCTGGTGCAGAATTAAATATCTCAACAAAATGCTAAATGGATACATTTATATAGCGCTTTTATCCAAAGCATTTTACTATTTGACTCTTATTCACCCAATCACATGCACAATGATGGCAGATGGCCAATGCTGACCTAACCATTGGGAGCAATTGCGTGTTCAGGGTATTGCCCAAGGACGCTTGGACATATGGACAAGAGAAGGTGGATCAAACCCTCAACCATTTCATTAGTAGAAGACCCGTGACAACTATTTTGTATGGATACTCATGGTCCCCAGAGGATGAATTCTGACTTAAGTGATTTTCCCAAACTTTTCCCTTAGCACCCCCATGAGCAGGCACAGGACAATATGAAAATTTCATATCACGATTATCTCACCCAAAATAATTGAGATTCTTAATATTATCCTGATGATAATAATAAAAATATGCTTAAAACTCTTTAAATGGCACGGCTTTTTCAAGTCACTTGTGACGATATTTGTGATGATCCCGATAATGGAAATTCACTACAATCAACTTATTGTGAGTGTTTTTATCACGATCCGTAATAAAATCCTGTATTGTCCCATCCCTAACCACGAGGTTGCTATTCTTGTTTTTTAGTACAATGTCTCAATAACTATTGGATGGATTGCCATGATTTTTTTTACAGACATCCAGGGTTCCCAGATGCTGTATCCTAATGACTTGGGTGTCCCCCTGACTTTTCCTTTAGCCATGAGGTTGACATTTGTAGTTTTGAGTGAAAAGTCTTGGAAAGACGATTATACGTTATATTAGTACAGACATTTAAGGATGGGTATCGGTACTCGATAGGTATTGACCGAAAACAACCCAGTACCAAGTAACTGTTCTCCAAACAATACCTGCAATCGATCCTTTTTGTGCCCAGATCTAGAAAAAGATGACTGTTTTGCTCGCAGCCAATCACGAGTGTTCTTTGATTTATCGCGATGTGTGATTGGTTCCGCTGCCGCAGCAGCTACAACTCGTACAGCCGAGATTGCCAGCCTGCCCACGGCTCTGAACACGGAGCATTCTAAGCAGCAAACGGTGCTTACAGTGTTAACAATGGCAACAAGTGGTGACAGAGCTAACACTTAACCTGGGAGGGAACAGGAGGGTGGTCGTTACGCTTCCGTGACAACCACAGGGGATGGAAAAGCTATGTTCACGTTTTTTTCTTTTTGGAATTCTTTGCAATGGGAGCGCCGCATTTTTACACTTGGCTACAAATGGCAGCAGCGTGACGAGGTGCTGAGCGTCTATTCTGTGCTGAGCGCTGCACGTATGGTGTTTTTTTTCTGGACCTGAAAAATGTTCAACTTTGGGTAAAACTCCACAATGACCAGCCGTCATATTCTACATGAAGGATACAAGTGTTGGACAACAACAACAATTTAGGAAAAAATAATTTCCGCAGACCGTTGTACTCTACCTTGTGCCGACATTTTGATATTTCGTATCATAGCCACCAGACGCAACCAAAGCACAGCTGAAGTTGCCCTTCTTTGTTCTGCATTTAACAAATTAACAAGTATTTCATTTGTTTTAAAACATTTTTGTCATATAAAAAGCAACAATATACCTAAAAATAGCCTAACAGTAAAGCTAATTTATACAGCACTAAAATCAGGATAAATAAAGTAATTTGCAAAAAAAAAAAGGTGCAATAATATCACATATCGCGCTGTCGAGCGAATCATTGTCACCTCAGGGTGAATTATTTCACTGTAACAGCCCAAATGCTGATGCTAGTATTTAGCTCAAAGCACTGAGTACATCTAAGTACAGCCTCACAGAGAGAGCCGCTAGCATGGCTTTAGACTCTCTGTTATTTATTGTTCAACATGGACAAAAAGTCACATGTGAACTCCAGCCATTCTGTCACAGTTTCAATGATGGAAGAAATAAAAAACCAAACATGTGACAGTCCCCATGACGAGCTAGCTGAGGGACAGCGGTCACTCAGGAATCACGCCACCTGTTGGAGGACAATGGCTCTTTCACATAAAGTGAGACAGACATCCCCTTACTCCCCCCTCATTTTGTCAAGGCGTAACCTTTTTCCCCCTTCAAAATTCAGCAACTCTTTCCAATTGAGTTGTTGTTGCTGCCATTGCTATTGGCTTTCAATAAGGCACGGGGTTATCAAAGAGTGAAGGAGAAATTGCCTTGGCTCTGCCGTAGCCCTGATTGCACTATCAGAGCCGTCAGGGAGGCTCTTTATAAAGGGAGGGCACGAGGGAGAGCGAGGTGGCGGCTGGCGTTGCCCCCCTGATAAATCAGCGCGTGCTGGCAGCCACTGCTTAGTGCAGCCAGGCAGCACCAGAGTGCCGCAGTTCAGGGTCGGTACTTGGCAAGCCCCCCTCTCAAACAGGGCTGTCTGCACCCGACCGCAGACCTCTCTGCTCCCCAGGCTGATTCTCCACCGCTGCCCTTGTCAAGGTTTGTTTGTTTATCCCTGATCCCCCCTCTACCCTCACCATACCATATTGTTTCCCACCATGCCAAATTATTCTCCCCCCTCTCCCCTTTCTAACTTATTCTGCATATTTCCCAACTTCATTTATTAAATTAGAGAAACTGTGCTGTTATTTGAATTTGAAACATGCTTCCATTTTTGTTGATAATTCATTGTTCTCTTTTATTTTTTGGGTTGGTGCAGAACCAGACACAGTAACCTCAAAAAATAAGTTCATGTCTTTTGTTTTAGGACTTTCTTTATGCTATATTGGGGTATTAATGCAATTCTCCAAGTGATAAGTAGGGATTTCTGCACTGAAATCAATACCTTT